>JAYJME010000062.1:4184-52437 GCA_036873775.1 Costaria costata
TCACGAAGGTCTTCCACCATCGGCAATTTTTTGGCATTCATCTGCGCCGCAATCTGCTCTAATATCTTCGCAGGCGACGCTTGATGCGGTAGCTTGGTAACGATGAGATCGTTGCCTTCGCGTTCGTAGATCGCACGCTGACGCACAGAGCCATTTCCGGTCTCGTAGATCTGTCTGAGATCCTCCGGCGGCGTAATAATCTCCGCACCAGTCGGATAGTCAGGCCCTTTGATGTGCTTTAGTAAGCCATCAAGGTCAGTCGATGGTTTATCCAGCAGCTCGATACATGCATTTACAAGCTCACGCAAGTTGTGCGGTGGAATATCCGTTGCCATACCAACCGCGATGCCAGTCGTGCCGTTCAGCAACACATGCGGCAGGCGCGAGGGCAATACTTTGGGCTCTTTTAATGTGCCATCAAAGTTGGGCGACCAATCGACAGTGCCTTGACCCAATTCCTGAAGCAAGGTCTTGGCAATCGGCATCAAGCGCGATTCGGTATAACGCATCGCTGCGAAGGACTTTGGATCGTCTGGCGAACCCCAGTTGCCCTGCCCGTCGACCAGCGGATAGCGATAGCTAAAAGGCTGTGCCATCAGCACCATCGCCTCGTAACAAGCGCTATCACCGTGCGGGTGGTATTTGCCCAGCACGTCACCAACTGTACGGGCAGATTTTTTATGTTTCTGCCCAGCCGACAGCCCCAACTCGCTCATGGCGTAGATCAGGCGTCGCTGTACTGGTTTGAGACCGTCACCGATATGTGGCAGCGCACGGTCTAGAATGACGTACATAGAATAATCGAGATACGATTTTTCGCTAAAGTCGCGCAGTGCAAGCTGCTCGATGTCTTGAATAGTTCCCATTGCTGGCGCGTGCGCCCTCACCAATTTGATCGATAAGGGCAAATGATACAACATCAACACAACTTCGGCGGATCAGTATGTAAAGAGATGGCTTTGCAATGACAGAAATATGGCTACATCTAAGCACTGCATTCGGTATTACCGCCCCTTTGGTGCTAGTCGCTGGCGTGGGAATAGCCTGCCGCAGTGCCGGACTGATTGATCAGCAGTTTGTACACAGCGCCTCTCGTTTGGTCTTTAACGTCTCTCTGCCCTGTCTTTTGTTTGTGCTGGTCTTTAATGCCGACTGGCAAGATGGCAGTGGCCTTTTGCTGATTGCAGTCAGCATGGGCAACACCTTAGCTCTCACGACACTAGCAATGGTTGCAGCGCGTTATTTGGTCAGGGAGCCAGCGGATCGAGGTGTTTTTGTGCAAGGCGTGTTTCGCAGCAACATGGGTATTATCTCGTTGGCCCTTGTTAGCAGTGCTTACGGTGCCAAAGGCCTGGAGCTAGCCGCTGTGCCAATCACCCTGAACACGCTGCTCTACAATGTATTAGCTGTCATTTTACTGAGCCAAAACAGCGCTAAAGCCAACGGGGCGCATGCAAGAAAGCAGGCTTACCTAGGAATCTTGCGCAATCCGCTGATACTGGCGATTGCTGCAGGTCTGCTAGCGGCCACACTCAAAATTACATTGCCCACGGCAGTGGAAACCAGCTTAGATCTATTGTCACAACTTGCTCTGCCGGTTGCCTTGCTTTGCATAGGTGCTTCACTGCAACTCAATGCGCTCTACCCACCAGATCGAGTTGCCGCATGGGCCAGTGTCGGCAAGCTGTTTGTCGCGCCAATCTTTGCTTGCTCGGTGGCTTATTTTGGCTTTGGTATGCAAGGCATGCCATTGGGTGTACTGTTTTTTATGACTGGGTCTCCAGCCGCGACAGCGAGCTTTGCTATGGTCGTCGGCTTCGGGGGCAACGCCACGTTATCTGCACAAATCATCGCGCTCACCACACTAGGTGCAGTGCTGAGTATTGGCCTTGGCACTTTTATTCTTAATTTTTGGGGTTTGATGTAAGCCATGATCAGTCTGCTTGAATTTTTAGAAGGCTGCCGCCTAGGCGAACTGCAGAAAAGTAGCGCACAGGAAATAGCGTTGGCGCAGACTCAACGGCACAACAACCGGTTAGGTGCTTTGCGGGAGTGGCAACAGGCGCCAGTGCCGGTGCTTGCCGGGCCACTGAGTGGCGTAACGGTTACCGCTAAAGACAATATCGGTGTAGAGGGGTTTCAAACATACGCTGGCTCCGCGCAGGCGCTGCCAAACAAATGGACGCGCAGTGGAAGCTTTGTTAGCCGCCTGGAATCCTTGGGTGCAATCATTACTAGTAAAAGCCACTGCGCCGAATTTGCACTTGGCGGATCTGGCTACAACCCGAACCAAGGCACAGCAATTAATCCTTGGTCAGGTGCGCAGGCCTTGGTCCCCGGAGGCTCTAGCAGCGGCACCGCTGTAGCGGTTGCCAGCGGTATGGCAATGCTCGGTATAGGCACAGATACAGGTGGCTCAGTGCGTGTGCCTGCAGCACTATGCGGTTGCGTAGGCTTTCGTGCTAGCAAAAAAGGTCACTGGTCTTTGGACGGCATCGTGCCGCTACTCGAACGCTCTGACACCCTCGGCTTAATTAGTCGTGACCTAGATGATTTACTCTTTGCTGTGTGTGCTATTGACGGTTGCGACAGCATTGAGGCTCTGCCTTTTGAGGAGCTGACTATTGCGCTTTGGCCAGACAGTTTAATGCGTGACTGCGACCCCGATCGGTTCAATTGCATGTCAAGAATCAGCGCAGCGATCCGCACAAATGACTGCAGGGTTTTTACTGCTGGATGCGATGCTATTACAAATGCTGCCGAGCTTCTAGAGAACGGTCACAATACGGCTGCGGTTGAATTTGCACGATTTTTGGCTGCAGAACTGCCGCAATGGCGTCAGACACTCAACCCACAAGTTGCTGCACTTGTCGATGAAAACGATTCAGTTGACGACGAAGCACTACAAGCTCGACACCAACAGTTCTATACACTGGCTAAGCGCCGCGAAGATTTTTTTAATGGAGCAGATGTGGTCCTTAGCCCAACAACCTCTCTGCCTCCGCCATCAATCGCTGCGCTACAAAGCCCAGAGGGTTACGAACGATATAGTAACGGCTTGTTAGATTTCACAGTTATAGGTAGCGTTTACGGCTGCTGCGGCATAAGTCTACCGGCAGGATTGGACAGCAATGGGCTACCTATGGCCTTGCAATTACTCGCTCGACCCGGTGATGAGCATCGCTTATTAGCTGTGGCAAAAAGCTTGCAGCCGTTGATCCCTAAATGCCCTGTGCCGCCCGGCCTCTAGATGTAGTCTTGCCTGCGATAAAAAAGCCAACCAACCCATTCGTGTACGGCGATCGAGGTTTTGTTTAACGCTGTCACTTGCGGCCATAAAGTGGTCAACGGCACGCCTATGTGCAGTAGAGGGTCAACAGCGTAAGTACACACTTCAAAGCCACGTTTTTCAAACGTTCCTACAGCTCGGCGCATGTGCCAAGCACTAGTCACCAGAAGCACTTCTTTAGGCAAGTGCATTTTCTCAAAAATACTCTCCACGTTTAGCGCATTCTGGTGGGTATTTTCCGAATCTACCTCTGTGATAACCGTGACATCATCGGCAAGCATAGGAGCTATGAATTGCTCCATCGCATCAGCTTCTGCAGCATCCTGTCGATAGCGCGCCCGGCCACCAGCGATAAACAATATTCCTTCCGGCTTAACCACTTCGGCAGCAGCAAGCGACCTGTTTTTACTTGCGTTACTCAAACGTTGCGCAGGTGAGAATTGACTATAACCGCCAGCTAAACCACCAGCGAGCACCACCACAGGGCGCGTATTGGACTCCACATCACAAGCCTGTAGAGGATAGGCATTTTCCAGTGTCGCTAGCCACCGATTGGCAAACCCCGGGCTGGCGATTGCCACCAACAAGCAAAGTGTCGTAAAACTAAAAACAAGGCAGCGCAAACAACGACGCCCAAACAAGCTTACCAGCATGGTGAATATCAGCGCACCCGCAATCCAAGCAAGCGGGTCCAACAGAATATCAATCATGGTGTACTTCCTAAAATCTGATTAGAGGCCATTCACCCGTCTCAAGATAGACCTTTACTTGGCACTAGCCTGCTCTATTAATGTCAAGACATCTCCTGACTCAAGAGTACTGTGCGGTTCCTGGGTGAAGTCGATATTTTTATCACCGCGCCGAAGTGAAATCACGATTCGTTGCGGTAGTGCATTTGACTTTAGCCCAATTTCATCAGGCCACACCGTTCGCTCAACTAAGGACACACCGCCGCGCGCCGACAACATATCCGCAACTAGCGGCAGATTGCCATGCGTATCGACGGAGCCTGCCAGCAAAAAGCCTCCCAGCCTTGCCGCCGGCACAATCGTGTCAGCACCTGCTTTGCGCAGCAATTTACCGTTACTCTCCTCTTCTACACGAGCAATCAACCGCACTTCCGGTGCCACACTACGCACAGTCAAAACCACCATCGCGGCAGCGTCGTCTTTCGCGACAGCGACGATGACCGCCTTGGCTTTCACAGTACAAGCTTGCTTCAGTACACTTTCATCGCCCGCATTACCGTGCAGGCAGACAAAACCAGCTTCTACCGCGTCGTCAATGCGAGATTGATTAGGCTCCACGATCAACACCTGTTCTGGTTTATAACCACGTGCAAGTAATTCTTTAGCGGCAACCCTGCCACCATGGCCATATCCGCAGATGACCACATGACCTACTAATGTTTTTTCCATGCGTTTCAACCGTATAATTTCGATGTATTTTTGCAATACAAATTGATAAGTCGTGCCGAGAAATATAATCCAGATTAAGAGCCTAATAGGAGCGACAAAAAAAGCGTTGTAGAGCCTCGCCGATTCACTGATCGGAACGATGTCACCGTAGCCAACGGTGGTCAGCGTGACCATGGTGAAATAGAGCACGTCTGGAAAACTGACCTCATCATCAATCTGATCTACCAGTCCGTCTCTGTCGAACCAAAAAACAGCCACGGTCAGTAGCAACAAAAACAGAACCAATAAGCCACGCACCAGCAAGGTATATTCTGGTGGTCGCTGGGGCTTCTGGTGCAGTAGCTTGACGGGTTCTCTCGAAGCAGAAAAATCCATGGATTAACCGTTTGCTCTTGAATTGCAGGCGCTAAGCTCTTGCTCGATATCGAAGGCGTGCCTGCGAAAACGACAGTAGCTAAGCCACTTGTATAGGAATCGGTTTAAATGCCAACTGCCGATGAGCGTGCGAACAGTGCGTGTTGTTAACCGGTGGCCATGCACTAAGCCGCTGAGTGCCTCGGCAGAACGCGCATCGTGATAGACCCGTATCTGCAAATCAGGCGCAGCATGACCGCGAGTATTGCCGTCAAAAACATAGCTGAGATTGATTGTGGTGGTATACGGACTAACCTCAAGCACCTGCAATCTTAAGTCGAGGCAACTGTCCAGGCGCGACCAATAAACCCCAGTTGTCATTGTCTGCAACTTGGGGATCAGCATGCGCACCTGAACGTAATTTTGCTCGTAGAGAGTCAGCAGCTTAGCCAATTGACTATTTGAAAGCGGTTTCTCTCCGGCAGACCAGTACACCCGTTCAAACTCCATTGTTTGCGGCCACGGCATCGCCACAACCTTTGATTTGCGTAAAAGTATAACCGTCAGCAGTAAATCCGGCGGAAAATGTCACATATTTCAAACAAACACCACACTTCGGTTAATTTTGCTGATAAAATGGCTGACTGATATTATTGACAATACGCTTTAAGGATTTCACCCCTAAACATGGCGAAAGAAGAACCCATCCAGATGGAAGGCACCGTGGTTGACACACTGCCTAATACAATGTTCCGCGTTGAACTTGAGAACGGCCACCAAGTGACCGCACACATCTCAGGCAAAATGCGTAAACACTACATCAGAATTCTGACTGGCGATAAGGTCACTGTTGAATTGACGCCTTATGACCTATCTAAAGGCCGTATCGTCTACCGCAGTCGCTAAGATTTGCCAAGCAGTGCAGCCTCTACTGCACTGTTGATAACCCTTCTAATACCCAGTCCCGCTTCAAGCTCAATCCGCGGCACGTGCTGCGTTCGTATTGCTATGCTCGAAGCACTCAATACTGTGCACCTCAAAGACCAAACAGTACACCGAGCTGAGCTCACTTCTTAAATTGGGTATAAAAAAAACCGCACATCGATTTCTCGATGCGCGGTCTGCAGGCAGGCGTTCTGTAACGCCGGCTAGACTACTTCCGCTTCCTTATCGTATGCGAAATTCAGCTTTTCATCGTTACCCACCGAGACAGTCACTTTGCCGCCTTTGGCCAAGTGTCCAAACAGAATCTCATCAGCCAACGGCCGCTTGATGTTCTCTTGGATCACACGGCGCATCGGGCGAGCACCCATCTGCGGATCGAATCCATGCTCTGCAAGCCAAGCACGCGCCTGCTCGTCAACAACCAGATGGATGTTCTTGTCTGCCAACTGGCTCTCGAGCTCGATAACAAACTTATCGACAACCGAAGTGATGATCGAAACATCCAGTGCCTTAAATTGCACAATAGCGTCTAGGCGATTGCGAAACTCTGGGGTAAATAAACGCTGGATCGCCTCCATACTATCGGTGGTATTGTCCTGCTCTACAAAGCCCAGAGAACGACGACTGATAGATTGAGCACCAGCATTGGTGGTTAGTACCAAGATCACATTGCGGAAATCCGCCTTGCGTCCGTTGTTGTCAGTCAGCGTACCGTGGTCCATGACCTGCAATAACAAGTTAAAGACATCCGGATGCGCTTTCTCGATTTCGTCCAACAGAATGACTGCATGCGGGTTTTTCAAAACCGCGTCAGTCAACAATCCACCTTGGTCATAACCGACATAACCAGGAGGCGCACCGATCAAACGTGAAACCGTATGGCGCTCCATGTACTCAGACATATCAAACCTTACCAGTTCAATACCAAGAACATGAGACAGCTGCTTTGTGACCTCAGTCTTACCGACGCCTGTTGGGCCCGCAAACAAGAAGCTACCAATAGGCTTATCTTCTGTTCCCAGCCCTGAACGTGCCATTTTGATCGAATTAGCCAAAGTACCAATGGCTTCATCTTGGCCGTAGACCAGCAGTTTCAAGTCGCGCTCGAGAGTGCGCAGCTTTTCAACGTCTGAACTAGAAATACTCTTCTCTGGGATGCGAGCCATCTTGGCAATAATTGCCTCAACATCGCGCAATCCAATAGTCTTTTTACGGTTAGCTGCAGGTTGCAAGCGACGACTAGCGCCAGCTTCATCGATCACGTCAATCGCCTTGTCAGGCAAAAAACGGTCGTTGATATAACGCTCAGATAACTCAGCAGCTGCGCGCAACGCATCCTGTGTGTAACGCACTTCGTGGAAAGCTTCAAAGTGAGACTTTAGCCCTTTGAGGATGCCAAAAGTCTGTTCAACAGTGGGCTCAACCACATCAATTTTTTGAAAACGACGGGCTAATGCCTTGTCCTTTTCAAATACGCCTCGGTACTCTTGATATGTTGTAGAGCCCATGCATTTGAGTTCGCCCGTGGCTAGCATGGGCTTGATTAAATTAGACGCGTCCATCACGCCACCAGAGGCGGCTCCCGCACCAATGATGGTGTGGATTTCATCAATGAACAAAACAGCGTGGGCCTCCTGCTTGATCTGCGCCAAGATGCTCTTAAGGCGCTTCTCAAAGTCACCGCGATACTTGGTACCTGCGACTAGCGCACCCAGATCGAGAGAGTAGATCACAGCTTCGGAGAGAACTTCTGGCACTTCACCGTCGACAATCTTTTTGGCCAAGCCTTCAGCAATAGCTGTTTTACCTACCCCTGCTTCACCCACCAACAACGGGTTGTTCTTTCGGCGGCGACAAAGAATCTGCACCGCTCGAGTGATTTCGTGTTCGCGCCCAATTAGTGGATCAATCTTGCCTTCAGCTGCGCGTACATTGAGATTGGTCGCGTATTTGTCCAAGGGCTTCTCATCGCGACCCTCTTCCACAATATTGTCCGCACTGGTTGCATCGTCTTCTTCGCCTTCTTCATCACGCGACTTGGAAATTCCATGCGAGATGTAGTTGACGACGTCGAGGCGAGTGATGTTCTGCTTATTTAGCAGGTAGACACAATGGGAATCTTGCTCACCAAAAATGGCGACAAGTACATTTTCACCGGAGACTTCTTTTTTACCAGAGGACTGTACGTGAAATACGGCCCGCTGCAATACACGCTGAAAACCTAAAGTAGGTTGAGTTTCACGAGACTCACTGTCATCTAAAACGGGAGTGTTGCGCTCTATATAATGGCGCAACTCCTCACGCAGCTGGTCTATACCACCACCACAGGCACGAATCACCTCGGTGGCTTGAACGTTGTCAATCAACGCCAGCATCAAGTGCTCGACGGTCATGAACTCAAAACGCTGGTCACGCGCGCGACGAAAAGCGCTGTTCAGGGTTTCTTCGAGTTCTTTACTTAGCATTATTCACCTCTAGTCGAGACTGCGGACCAACATGCTCTTGCTTCAGACTTCTTCCATCTGACACTTGAGCGGATGCTGATGTTCCCGCGAAAATTGATTAACCATTGCGACCTTGGTTTCTGCGATGTCACGCGCATAAACGCCACAGACGCCTTTACCTTGGGTGTGCACTTCCAACATCACTTGAGTCGCACGTTCGCGATCTAGCGTGAAGAACTTCTCCAACACCTGCACAACGAACTCCATGGGCGTGTAATCATCATTCATCAAAACCACTTGATAATCCGGTGGCGGCTTTAGTTTCGGCTGAGCCGTCTCCGTCGCCAGTCCGTGGTCATCTGAATGCTGGTTGCCCATGGTGTGTTTTTTTCCCATTGGTCGATGCTGAAAAAGCAGTTTGTATGCCGCACCGAGTGTTTCTTACAGGCTCATTACTCAAGAGCCAACGTCGACGTCCTCTAGACGTCGCCTTCTCTGCACTAAATGTAGTGTGAATTGACAATTTCAACCCCGCTACGTCTATTCTTGCAACTTAGCCTTAGCGGACTTACCCGCAGGCTACCTGTGCCTGAACGAGCCTACACAAATGACTGACAAAAATAATAGCTGGCAGTTGATCGATACGCCTGAAGCATTGGCAGATCTGTCGCAACGTCTTGAAAAAATCGACTGGGTCGCCGTAGATACAGAGTTTATGCGCGAGAAAACTTACTTCCCAGTGCTTTGTTTGCTGCAATTGGCGACACCCGATTGGGCTGTATGTGTCGATCCACAGGCAGATTTGTCGCTTGAGCCGCTACTCAAGGCACTTTACCGACCAGAATTACTCAAAATATTTCATGCAGCAGAGCAAGATCTCGAACTCTTCAACCAATTATGTGGCAGCCCACCGCCCAATCTCTGGGATAGCCAAATCGCTGCCCCTCTGTTGGGCTATCCAGAACAAGTGGGTTACGGTCGGCTCGTCGAGATGATTTGCGGTCGAACACTAGATAAATCCCAAACACGCACAGATTGGAGCCGCAGGCCACTTAGCGAAGCGCAGTTACAATACGCTGCCGATGACGTCATAGAGCTGGTCAAAGTTTATCAACAGCTGCAAGCCAAGCTAGAGCAGACAGGCCGCGATTCATGGCTACAAGCTGATTGGCAGCAATTGGCCGATAAGGAACGCTTCAACCGTTCGCCAGATCGAGCTTGGGAACGTATAAAAGGACTCGATCGGCTCTCTGCTAAGTCACGTGGGGCCGCACAACAACTGGCTGTATGGCGCGAACGCACGGCACTAGAGCGCGATAGACCAAGAAACTGGATTTTAAAAGATGCTGCATTGCTCGATATCGCCAAACAACTGCCGCGAGATTTTGACGGCTTATCTCGTTTACGTGGTATTCCAGAGCCAGTTTTAAAGCGAGAAGGCAAAGCGCTGCTAAACGCCGTCGCAGAAGGACAAAAAAATCCACAGGCACTGACTAAAAAAGGTCCAGCTCAAGCTCTCAGCGAAGGCCAAGAAGCTGCCGTCGATGCGATGAGCGCGATTGTACGGCTAAAAGGGCATGAGCACAGCATCAATCCACAGGTTCTGGCTTCGCGAAAATCCCTAGAAAAGCTGCTTCGCGGCGAAAGCAGCAATCTAAGTAGCGGGTGGCGCGGTGCGTTGTTAGCAGAGTCCCTCGAGGGATTTCTGGCGGGTACTCTTTCGCTGAGAATTTCGGATGACGTACTAGCTATCGAGACCTAATGCGTTTACCGAAATCAAGAGCTTATACTCTTGGTGTAGGTCTACGAACGACGAATAGCCATAAGAGTATGCCAAAAGGATATTTCCGATAGTGCCAGCACCGACGCTAGAGTACTGACCAAGTGCTGCAAAAGCAGCACATGTTCAACTGCTAGGAGAGACGTTATGTCAGTCGTTGCGAGGAAACCCGAGAGTCAACAGGTACCTGAGGCAAAGCGTCGTGCTGCGATCGCAAAAAATTTACTGCGGAGCCAGCGCCCCCCACGCATCAACGCCCGCAGCAAATTGGACAGCACAAGTTTCAGTGGCTTTGGCTAATCGAGCTGAGCTACTCCCCTGTTTAAAGGAACGTCAAAGACAAGCAAGCCGCAGAAGTAAAAAGTGCTACGGCGCCGCCCACTGCCAGCAGGTAGCATTGTTTAGGCACAGCAGGGGCAGATTGCAGCTGAGCGCTGGGTGCTGAGAAGACACCGAATTCCGCACCCAACATGGCGTCATCATCCAATTCACTGCGGGTGTTCATGTAGGATCTACGAGCCAACATTAAGCACTCCACCCCTAGCAACGCCAAAATCGCAGCTACACCAAATTGCACTGACGCTGCCCAAGATCCCATCAAATCAAACCAAGCCATTATTAATTCACCTCTGAAGCTCATCACAGCTAGTGACTGCCACCTATCAGATTCATGTACGACGACTTAAATTGTCGCTTCCTTACAGTATTGATAACATGTGCTATGAGCTCGCCGCAATGCGAACATGCAAATTAATTCATGGTGTATCCCTGCTGGTACACCTTTGGTAAGAAATTCACATGAAAAAACAAAAACACTTCTTCGTCTCTTGGGAAGAGATGCACCGCGATACAAGACTACTTGCGGAGAGATTGCTGCCTGCGAGTCAATGGAAAGGTGTCATCGCCATCTCCCGAGGCGGACTAATTCCTGCGGCCATCATCGCGCGTGAACTTAACCTACGCCTCGTAGACACTATCTGCGTTGCGAGCTATGACGTTAAAAAGCAAGGCGACTTACAATTGCTTAAAGACGTTGATGGCGATGGTGAGGGCATGATCCTCGTCGACGACCTGGTCGATACGGGCAAAACCGCAGAGTTTGTGCGCAATAGCGTACCCAAAGCACGGTTCGTTACCGTTTACGGCAAGCCCGCTGGCCTGCCACTCGTTGACGACTACATCGCAGAAGTTGCTCAGAGCACCTGGATCAATTTTCCATGGGATATGGCCCTTCAGCGCAATGTCCCACTCGTCGATCAAACCGCAGAACAAACAACTGAAGCGATCGAATCATGAGCGAGCTGCGCCCTTTCCATCTGGCGATACCAGTACGCGATCTCGATGAATGCCGCGAGTTCTATGGCGAATTACTCGGCTGCCCGAAGGGGCGGAGCAGCTCTGATTGGATAGATTGGGATTTTTTCTCCCACCAATTGGTGACGCACGTTAACCCTAACCTCGGCAGCAACGGGAAAGTCGCTTTGCACTATAACGGCGTGGACGGTAAAGGTGTGCCTGTGCCGCATTTTGGCGTGGTGCTCAGCTTGGCTCAGTGGAATACGTTACGTGACCGTGTCGCGACAAAGGTCGAGTTTATTATCGAGCCCTACACACGCTTTGCAGGCGAGGCTGGAGAGCAATCGACCATGTTCTTTCTCGATCCCTCTGGCAATGCACTCGAGTTCAAAGCATTTAATGATTTGAGTCAGCTGTTTGCTCACTGAACCATTGCAGCTTCAGCGATAAAGTTCACGCCGAGCTGCTATCGATGATCATGCGGTCTCAGCCGTTCGAATCCAGCTATAATTCCGTTCTCATATCAGATTTACCCGCTGGAGACCCTTGTGCGTTTAAGTGCCACTGAATTTCGTAACAGCCCCGCCAAGCGAATCTCATTGCTCGGCATGTCTGGGGTCGGCAAGAGTACCCTGGCGCAGAAGTTACCTAGCGAGCGATGGTTTCACTACTCTGGCGACTACCGCATTGGTACCCGTTATCTTGACGAAGAGATTCATGACTCTCTGTTAGACGAAGCTATGAAGCTGCCAACCTTGCGAGAACTGCTGCGTTCGGATTCGATCTACATTCGCAGCAATTTGACTGTTGAGAATTTAGCGCCATTGTCTGCTTTTTTGGGCAAGCTCGGCAATCCTGAGCGACAAGGCTTAGAGCTCATTGAGTTTAAAAGACGACAGCAACTGCATCACGACGCGGAAATAAAAGCTTTCCACGATGTGCCGAGCTTTATCTCTCGGGCTAAACGCCTCTACGGCTATGACAACTTCCTCAATGATGCTGGCGGCAGCTTGTGCGAGCTCGATGATCCGAGCGTGATGCAAACCTTGGCTCAACATACTTTGCTTCTGTACATCCGCGCATCCAGTGAAGACGAAGACTTACTGATCCAACGGGCCCAGAGCCACCCGAAGCCACTCTATTACCGAGCCGACTTTTTGGACGAGCAACTGGCGATATATATGGCCACCAAAAACCATACATATGTAGCCGAAATTGATCCAGATGACTTCGTGACCTGGATTTTCCCAGCACTATTTCGCTCTAGGGTTCCACGTTATCAAAGCATCACCGAGCAATACGGTTATTCACTTGAGGCACGCCAATTATTGGCGGTTCGCGATGAACAGGACTTTCTAGAGCTGGTCGAAGATGCACTTGATCAGCAGGCCAAATAACTAGCGGAGACTGCCACCATGCCCTTGGTTGCACACAATAAATTACCCACATTCGACAGACTTTTAAACGAAGGTTGTCAGGTCCTCTCCGTCGATGCGGCTAATCACCAAGATATACGCGCTCTGCACGTCGGTCTACTCAACATGATGCCGGACGCAGCTCTGGAAGCCACTGAGCGCCAGTTCTTCAGACTGCTTGATGGTGCAAACCGTGTTGTTCAGATCCATATCCACCCTTTTACCCTCAATTCTCTGGAACGTGGTGCCGATGCTGCAAAACACATCGACGAGCACTACGCCAGCTTTGAAGAATTGCGTGAACAAGGACTGGATGCCCTTATTCTTACAGGTGCCAACATTACTAAACCTGACCTGCAAGAAGAGCCCTTCTGGGATGATCTCTGCACTGTTGTCGACTGGGCAGCTGAGCACGTTACTTCCGTTTTTTGCTCTTGCCTCGCCACACACGCGGTATGGCAACACCGCTACGGCATAAAACGCACGCATTTACAGCACAAGTGCTGGGGCGTATTCGAGCACCGGGCTATCGCCAGCGAACACCCCTTAGTCAAACGTGTGAACGCTAGATTTTGCGTGCCACATTCGCGCTACAACGTCGTCGAACAACCCATCCTAGAAGCAGCCGGTATGCACACGCTCGTATATAGTGACAAAATTGGCGCGCAGTTTGTCGTCAGCGAAGACGGATTTCGATTTGTCTTTTCTCAGGGGCACCCCGAATTCGACACTGAAAGTTTGCTCAAAGAATATAAACGTGAAGTCGCTCGCTTCTTCAAAGAAGAGAGAAACGACTATCCACCTTTTGTTGAAAATTATTTCAGTCTTCAAAGCCGCGCTATTTTGCGTGAATATGAAGCACTGGCAAGAGAAGCGAAACAGCAGGGGTTGCCGCTGCCCAGTTTTCCAGAAGAATTGATCGTCGAGCGATTGGACAATATCTGGCGAGACACAGCACACGCCATTATGGCCAACTGGATTGGCAAGGTGTATTTTCTCACCAATGCTGACCGTAGGTTGCCATTCATGGATTCAGTAGATGCAAACAACCCACTGAATCTCTACCCTTCCTAACGCTAGCTTTATGAAGCAGCTAATGAGATAAGATTGGCAGCCCACTCGGGCGCTTCAGGGTAGTGATCGCAGTTCAATACGAACTCTTGACCACGCGCCGCGACGTCCAAGCGACAACTGTCTCCATCTATACTCCAACGAGAAGGGTTCTGGTGATAGCTTAAACAAGAGTGTCGGTTTTCAGGATGAAACCACGCTGGCAATTTCCACAGACTTCGACGCGCACCATCAGTTAGTTTTAGACGTGAATCAAAGTTAGACCAGTTGCCAGAACCCGGTAATCGCCTCTCACCAAAATGCCAGCTATCAGCCGCGCGATAGATAGCGTTGCATCCTCTAAAGCTCCGCTGCGTGTGAACATGCTGATTCAGTGCAGCAGGAATAGGTTCAGGATCACGCCAAATGTCATCAACGAGAAGCCAACCATAGAGAATGTGCAAGTCTGGTGCTTGAGACACAAAGCGCCAGCGATTACCGTGTTTTTCAATCGAGCGAAACCATCCAAAAAATAAAAACAAATCTCCTGTCCCGACATCACAACCATCCAAGTGCCCTAGAGCAGACCCAGCCTGCCCAAAACATGGTTTCCAATCGTTATCCCGGAGTTGCTGTGAAGGGAGCAAATCAGGATCGAGGTGAACCTTATCAGAGCCCACAACCTTATTATTAGTGAGATCACTAGCCAGCCGAGCAATAGACGGCCGGTGGCCACGAAGTTGACGATAGCGCAAAGGCGCCAGAGGATCCGGAATGGGAAGGCTCACGAGTTTCCCCTCAGGAGTTATCGGACTCGCGACCCCACCGGCTGAGCTATCAAAGCCTTTTCGGCTTAGAATAATTTTCACCAGACCTCAGCAATTCATGTTGTTCAAAAGCAAGAAGATCATGAGCGTGGTGGAATTGAGTAGGTCGCAGTCACATGTGCGACCATCTCGTCTTCGGCATGACTAGAACTATAAATAGCAACATCCCCAACAGCTAAACGCTTTCCCAGTTTGAGCAAGCGCGCCACAGCGATGACATCACCCGGTTCAGGTTTTCTCAGAAAATTTATAGACAATTGAGTTGTTACCGCAAGCGATACTGGACCAATCTTAGCCATGACTGCCAGGTACATCGCGGCATCAGCCAAACCCATCATGACTGGACCGCTGACTGTGCCACCAGGCCTGAGAAAATCTTTATTGTAGACCGCGCGCATTTGAACGGAGTCGTCACTAATGTTGTCGACTTTTAAGCCCATGGTCAAAGCGAAGGGAAGCTCTCGTTCCATTAGCTCTTCAAATTGTTCTATTGTTATTTCAGACATTAGCTTTTCTCTTTAATAATTATTACAACATGCGGCCAACACAGTACTTGAATTCATAATGTTCATTCAATTATATAAGGAACACTTATTTTGTACTCTATGCCACTAGAGTTTTGGTACTTAATAACATTCGCTACTAATATTTTAGCTACGGAAGAAGAAACAAACGCTTTTGAATTTACTGGTAAAAAACCCTCAAAGCAGAATGAATTATTGAACACTCATTATATTAATTTAAAAAACAAAGGCCTGTCGCTATTGAAGCAAGGACTTTAAAAATGCTTAGTGTCTTACGTGGGTACTTATATCCAGATACGCAATCATGATGTGATCATAAAATTACAAATTTAAATATTCACCTTTTCGCTTATGTACCTGTGTATTATTGCAGAACTGCCTGTGGATGGCAGACTACACCGCTCAAATGACGCCCCCTACTCGAGAAATTTAAAAATACGATATGCCGAGACCAGCGACATTTTCCCGCCCCGAGGTTGTTGAATCAGCCAAGAGTGTCTTTAGCAAAAAGGGCTACAACCGGACCTCTATGCAGGATTTGGTGAAGGCCACAGGCCTTCATCCGGGAAGCTTGTACGGAGCGTTCAGTAACAAAGAAAATCTCTTTAACGAGTGCATCAAAAGTGATCTGAAAAGAATATTTGATCTACTCGAAGATACATTTTCGAAGCACGATTCAGCATTCGAACGCCTAGAAACCTACTTTCTGCTGCATTGGAATGATTCCCTCGAAGCGACAGAGTTAGCCAATCAGCGTTTCATATTTAGAGCCTCCATTGAGGTCGATGAAGAGCTACCCGAGAGCTGGCGTCTGATCACAGAGGCCATCGAGCAACGTAGTGCAATTATCACGGCCCACATAACGGAAGGCCAAGCCGATGGCGATATCCGCAATGACCTTCCCGCGAGCGAGATTAACAGCTTTCTTACCATGGGTAGCCTTGGACTTCGTTGTATGCAGCAGCTGCATCCTTCTGAGTTGCCAAAGCGGCGTTGCGTAGAATTTATGCTTGAATTCATCAAGCCTAAACTAAACTAGCTTTCCTCAGAATCAGCCGCACTCTCTTCAGTCAAACGCCCTTTCCACACAAAGTACTGGCGAATAGTTGCCTCTCACTCTCCTAAACACGCCTACAAATCAACCCGCGCTTTTGCTTGTATTGCCGATGCCCCCGTTCGATAACAATCTATGTACCGCCGATTTGTCGTGGCGTTGCTGCTTTACGGCTGCGTCATCGCACACTTTTAAGTACTGATTGCTACAACAAAATCCTCTGGTTTACTTTACGCGATCTTCGCAACCTTTTAGGTATCGCCCGAAAGTCTGCGTTACCACGACTACTGCATGTTGCTAGTTTGCCGCGCAATGACAGCAGTCAGTTATTGCTCAAAGCCTAAGGGACTAAAGCGCAATTGCCTTAGAAAGCACGGATAGACGTGGGCGTGCAAAAGAGCTAAGACCCGACAAATGACCGCAAACAACTTACTTATGTGCGCCGGTTCACAGAACGACTGCAATGTGCTTAGCGCAGAGCATTTGCGGTTGTAACATGCCTGCATCAGTTCTTAAACGTCGCTGCAACAGTAGCGATGCAGGCGCTAAGAAGCGCTGCTTTCTAACTGGGTATATTAACAAACGAAGGACTATGAAACACCGCGCAATTTAATGTTCTAAGCAAAGTTACGCTGGCAACTCAGCGGACAAAGGGAGATCCGCGATCGATATCGCCGGTCAACAGAAACATTAAAGGTCGGTGAAATCGTGGGGGACCATCCGTAACGGGATGTCAGACAAAGCCTCCCCTCAGCATTGAAGCGTGAAAACTATGAATATGAAAAATCAGAATATACACAACAACGCAAATCAAGAGTCCTCAGGGCCCAGCGAAGTAGAAAGAAAGCTATTGTTTTTGTCGTCCGGCAGCAGCGATCAGCAAACAATCCACGAACTACGCGCTGCCGACTGGCAAGTGAGCGTTGTGGAGACATTGAGTTCTGCTGAGGATGCACTTAGCAATTCAAACTTCCATGTCGCTGTCGCATCGATAGACGGGGTTTCCAAAGAAAGTCTTGAACGACTTAATAATCTGTTTGCTCAGCAAACTATTTATTGGATTGCCATCACACCGGCCAGTATGCGCAGTGATCGAGCCATGTGTGAGCTAATTTCCATGCATTGTCACGATTTCCACACACACCCTGTAGACAACAGACAATTGGTTGGCACTGTAGGTCATGCTCATGGTATGGCAATGCTTCGGCCACAAGCTGATAACGTTCCATTAGTTGATACGAACAAAGTAACTTTGATCGGTAACAGCGAACCAATGCGTACAGTGGTAAACACTATTTACCGTGCAGCGCGAGTCAATGCACCAACGATGATTCTGGGTGAACCTGGCACGGGCAAGAGCACCGCAGCCCGCGCGATCCATGAACTTTCTTCAGAATCAGAGCAAGATTTTGTCAGTATCGATTGCTCGATGATCGCACCAGAACAATTGATGATCGAGCTTTTTGGGCAAGAACGCATTACAGATGACGGCGTGCGCCAAGTAATCAAAGTAGGCGGTGTCGAAATGGCCCGCGATGGCACACTCCATATAGCCAATGTGCATTTGCTACAAGCAGAGCTGCAGATGCAGATGGTTCGTTTCCTGGAAACAGGCTCGTTCCAACGAGTGGACTCATCTGCCCGAATCGATGCAAGCCCTCGCTTGATCTTGTCCACTGATCAGGACATGGAAGAACTGATCCAAGCAAAGCAATTTCGCGAAGACTTGTACTACCGCATGCGTGTTCTCTGTGTGGAGATTCCACCACTAAGCGAGCGTATAGCTGACTTAGAACAGCTCTCTGAACACTTTTTCGAACGCTGTTCAGCAGAGCGTCGCAGCAAAGTGAAAGGATTTTCACATGCAGCCCATACGGCGATGCACCGCTACAACTGGCCTGGTAACCTTCAAGAGCTACTCAATCGTGTACGACGCGCACTGATTATGGCTGATAGCAATCTCATTCAACCGGCCGATCTCGGGCTTGAAGAGCTCGAGATTGGTAATGGTGTCATCAGCTTAGAGATGGCTCGTAAACGCGCCGAAGGAGATTATATCCGCACCGCCCTGAACCGCAACTATCACAATGTGACAGAGACGGCTCAACAACTCGGCGTCTCTAGAGTCACACTTTACCGGCTGATGAAGAAGTACCTAATCGATATTGGAACAGAACGTCGTCGCGACGGTGGCGAAGTGTAAACAGGTAATACACACCTGCAGCACTATTCCGGGCGATGTCTTTTCATCGCCCGTTTTTGATTTCAGCTTTCCAAATACATTACTGCACTACACACACCCCTTCTACTACCTGAATGCCGCTCCTCACCAAGTACAGACATTAAACATCGTTTATTGTGACCAGATAGACGAATTTGAGCACCGCTTTCAGCAAGCTCGTATAATGTCTGAACAAACCAATTTCAAGATTTAACAGAGGTGAATGTGGAACGCGAATCGATGGAGTTTGACGTCGTCATTGTTGGCGCTGGTCCTGCAGGACTGGCCGCTGCTTGCAAAATCAAGCAATTAGCGAAAGAGAATGACCGTGAAATAAGCGTAGTTGTGCTGGAGAAAGGCTCAGAAGTCGGCGCCCACATCCTCTCTGGTGCCGTGCTCGAGCCGACCGCTTTAGAAGAGCTCTTCCCCGATTGGAAAGAGCGTGGCGCGCCACTAAACACTGCCGTTACTGAAGATCAGGTGTTTTTCCTAACGGGTGATGAAAAGTCGTTCAAAACACCCAATTGGATGGTACCCAAGCCCATGCACAACCACGGCAACTACATTGTTAGCCTTGGTAATGTGTGCCGCTGGATGGCAGAGCAGGCTGAAGCGCTAGAAGTCGAAATCTTCCCGGGCTTTGCCGCCGCCGAAATCCTCTACAACGAAGATGGCAGCATCAAAGGTGTCGCAACCGGTGATATGGGCCGTGGCCGAGACGGCGAAGCAAAAGATAGCTTCGAGTCAGGCATGGAGCTACATGCAAAATACACTCTTTTCGCTGAAGGCTGTCGCGGTCATCTGGGCAAAGAACTTATTGCCAAGTTCAACCTCAACGAGGGCAAAACACCTCAGCACTATGGCATTGGTATCAAAGAGCTCTGGGAAATTCCCAGTGATCAGCACAAACCAGGTATGGTCTTGCACGGTGCAGGCTGGCCTCTGTCAGAGAATGGCGCAGCAGGAGGCTTTTTTCTCTACCACTTGGAAGAAAACCTCGTATCTGTTGGCTTAGTAACAGCATTGAGCTACGAAAACCCGCACCTCAGTCCATTCGATGAATTTCAAAGACTCAAACACCACCCCGTGCTGAAAGAGCATTTGCAAGGTGGCAGCCGTGTCTCTTACGGCGCTCGAGCACTGATCAAAGGTGGCTTAAACGCACTCCCGAAGATGAGCATGCCTGGCGCGCTGCTGATCGGCTGTGACGCTGGCACCATGAATGACGCTAAAATCAAAGGCAGCCACACAGCGATGAAGTCAGGCATTGTCGCCGCTGAAACTGTCGTCTCTAAATTGATGGCAGACGATACCGGCGGAGCAACACTATCTGGCTTCGACGAAGCGTTTCTAGACAGCTGGGCTGGCAAAGAGCTGCAAACTACTCGCAACTTCAGCACTGCGATGCACAAATTTGGCACTTGGATCGGTGGCGCATTTAACTTTATCGATCAAAACATTTTTGGTGGCAAGCTGCCTATCACTTTGCGCGATGAGCACGCGGACCACACGGTGCTCAAAGATGCTAGCGATGCACCTCGCATCAACTATCCCAAACCCGATGGCGTGCTCAGCTTTGATAAACTCTCTTCGGTATTCGTCTCGAACACCAATCACGAAGAAGAGCAGCCCGTCCACCTCAAGCTAAAAGATCCCAGCATTCCGATTGGCGTTAACCTAGCTAAATGGGATGAGCCTGCGCAGCGCTACTGCCCTGCCGGTGTCTATGAGATCGTCGAAGAAGGTGGCGAAAAACGCTTCCAGATCAATGCACAAAACTGCGTTCATTGCAAAACCTGCGACATTAAAGACCCATCGCAGAACATCACTTGGGTGACACCTGAGGGCGGCGGCGGACCAAATTACGGCGCTATGTAATTCTGCGTTTTAGCCAGCTACACTAGTTAGACTTTGTCACGCGCCAGCCATCTCGGCTGGCGCGATTTTTTTGGGAGAAACAAAAGTTAATGTGGTTTACCAATCTATGCGCTTGGCGCCTGCGTGACGCAGATGCCCTACCAGCAGCCGAAGAACTGGCAGAAAAACTCGAAGAAAAAATCTTCGCACCCTGTGGCCCTCACGCCACAGAGAGCATGGGCTGGGTTGCACCAGCCCACGGTGTGCACGATTCACTAGTCCACACAGCGATGGATCGCCACTTGATTTGCCTGCAAATCGAAAGCAAGGTATTGCCTGCCAGCGTAGTACGTGACTTTGTCGAAGACGAGGTTGAAGAGCTGCAAAACCAGCAGCAGCGTAAGTTGCGTTCGGCAGAGCGACAAGAGATTAAAGAGCGTGTCACCCTAGAGTTACTGCCACGCGCCTTTACGCGTACTAAGCGAATACACGCGCTCATCGATCACAAGGCTGGCTGGATTTTAATCAACGCCAGCAGCCCTCGCCAAGCCGAAACTCTGACAGGTTTTTTACGTGAAACTGTAGGCACCTTGCCGATCACTCCGATGATGACTAAGTCACCGCCTCACGCCGCCTTTGGTCGCTGGCTTGCTGGTGAAGAGCCTGGCTTCAACTTCACTCTGGCCTCTGACTGCGAGCTACGTGAACCAGGAGACGGCGGAGCCGTTGTTCGCGTGAGCAACTTTGAATTGCTGAGCCCCGAAGTTCAACAGCATCTACAAGGTGGACTGAACGCCGTCAAAGTAGGTGTTAACTGGGATGAAAAAATTGATTTGCAGTTGGCCGACGATTTGATTTTGCGACGCTTAAAGTTCTCCGAAACACTTGATACTGACGACATGGATGATGACCCAGCAGCGCGTTTTGACGCCGATTTTGCGCTGATGTCTGAAACACTGTTGGCATTGGTCGACGCCTGCGTCAATGTAATGGGTGGCGAGGCAATTGGAATAAGCGACACAGAAGACAAGCCCGCGACCAAGGAATCTACTGAGATGCCAGAGGCGACTGAAGCTTTTTAGTCTGAACTCATTCGCAGTCTAGGAAGAGAAAATGCGGCAAACGGCTGCGTTTTCTCAATGCCACCTTTGTATCGCTTGATTCATGCACTCGATAGATAGGGAGCTGGAATCCCGAATGACAGCTCACCAGCACGCGCTAATTCCGCTTTCTATTCAGCTCAGAAACAACAAGAATTCACTGGACTAAGACAAGCGAGCATATTGGCTTTGCTAGCAAGTGTTCAGGCGAGTAACATATGTAGTCTACTCGTTGCAGCCTCGACAGCCTGCCTGAGACAAGACCTTGCCGTTTGACAGTGAGACAGCTAGCCGCACACGCCTGAAGATCACAGACAACCACTTTCTGTTGCTCTCTCCATTGCCTGTTTAAGCTGAAGTTCGCCCGTCTACGTGCGGGGTTTAAACAGCTACTTGTTTATTCTCAGCCCCAGACTGTGTCAGAAGACACTTGCACGAGCGATCAGTGCTCGCACGCACTGTGCTCTTAGAAATTAGCTAGCATTGCGGTAATTGCATCTTGACTACACCATGACGCGCTGGACAAAACTACTGCCCTTTTTGCTGTGGTGGCCTTTGGTCAACCGCAATTCAATACGTGCGGATCTTCTGGCGGGGCTCACCAACGCCGTTATAGTGCTGCCGCAAGGCGTAGCCTTTGCCATTATCGCGGGCTTGCCACCGGAGTACGGTCTCTACACCGCCATGGTCACACCCGTGATCGCCGCGCTATTTGGCTCTTCTTGGCACCTGATAAGCGGACCGACTACCGCCATCTCTATCGTTGTTTTTTCTACGGTTTCTGGAGTTGCAGAACCTGGTACTCCTGAATTCATCGGCTCTGTACTCACACTCACTTTTTTAGCTGGCGTTTACCAATTGGCATTTGGTCTTGCTCGACTCGGATCGATGGTCAACTTTGTCTCACACACGGTAGTTGTGGGTTTCACAACAGGTGCTGCAGTCCTAATACTCACTAGTCAGATGAAAGTAGTATTTGGCCTAGAGCTAGAACGTGCTGACTTTGTAAACACTTGGTGGCAAATCGCGCAGTTATGGCAAGAAATAAACGTCTATGTGTTGGCTGTTGCCGCCACCACCGCCCTAGTGGCAGTGGGCGTGAAACGCTTTAACAGTCGTGCGCCGCATTTGTTGATCGCACTGTTGGTTGGTAGCGCAATGACATGGGCGCTGAAAGGCGAGCAATATGGCATCGAACTGTTAGGCGCTCTGCCTTCTCACCTACCGCCACCATCACTGCCTGATCTCACCTTAGACAATGTACGTACCCTCGGCACCAGTGCACTGGCTGTTGCCATTCTGGGTTTGATAGAAGCGGTATCCATCTCTAGATCTATCGGTGTTAAGAGTCGCCAACGCATCAACGGCAACCAAGAATTCATCGGCCAAGGCATGTCTAACATTGTCGGCAGTTTTTTCTCTGCCTACGCAGGCTCTGGCTCTTTTACTCGCTCTGGTGTCAACTACGATGCGGGTGCACGCACCCCGCTCTCGGCTATATTCGCAGCGATAGCACTGGCGTTATTGGTACTTTTTGTTGCGCCACTGACGCGTTACCTGCCTATTCCTGCCATGGGCGGTGTGATTGTTATTGTCGCTTGGGGCTTGGTCAACATCCCAGAAATCAAAAAGATCATCTCGGCAGGTATCTACGAATGGTCCGTTCTAATTGCAACTTTTGCGTCCACCCTTTTCGTTGAGCTCGAGTTCGCTGTCTACGGTGGTGTACTGTTGTCTTTACTGCTCTATCTAAACCGCACGTCCAAGCCTAAAGTCATCAGCTTGGCACCAAACCCCAACGCCCCGAAACGCCGAATCGAAGACGCTGACATAGCACACTTGCCGCAGTGCCCACAGATGAAAATGTCTAGCATAGATGGCTCTCTGTTTTTTGGTGCCGTCGACCACGTTGAGACACAACTGGATCGTCTGCGCCGTGCTAACCCGCGTCAAAAACATCTGATGGTGCTCTGTGATGGAGTCAACTTCATAGATTTGGCCGGCGCTGAATTGCTAGAACGCGAAGCTGGAAGCCGCGAAAAGATGGACGGCAGTATGGTGCTCGTCGGTCTCAAAGAAAAGACCGTTAATGACCTCAAAAACTATGGGGTATTGCAGCAAATCGGCGAGCAAAACATCATGGACTCAAAAACCTATGCGCTGCGCGATATCAGCGACCGGTTTGATCCTGCTGTATGCCAAAGCTGCACAGTTAAGATATTCCGCGAATGCGAAATGCTTTCAAAGAAGCTGGAGGTCGAAAGTGCCGAATTAAAATCGGGCAGTGGCGCCTCTGCAGAAACACCAACTAGCAAAACCTGATTGCACGCGTCCCTGAGCTGCAACGCCAAAGGCCATCAGTAAGTTTTTACCGTGACTCCCCGATGGCCTTCTATATTACTCGTCGAATTCAGGTTTGCGCTTTTCAGCAAATGCAGCCATGCCTTCAATCTGATGCTGGGTACCAAAGCAAGAATGAAATACCCGGCGCTCAATTTTGACGCCTTCATCCAAACCAACTTGCTGCGCTGTTTTGACTAAATCTTTGGCCATCATCACTGCGGGCTGCGCGTAACCAGCAATAGTCTCTGCTGTTTTGATCGCTTCATCCATTAGTGATTCCAAGGGCACAACGCGCGCGACCAAACCTGAGCGCTCAGCCTCTTCAGCTTTCATGTTACGGCCAGTCAGCACCAGCTCCATCGCCTTGGCTTTACCAACGGCACGCGTGAGTCGCTGAGTACCACCAGCGCCCGGTACTATGCCGAGTTTTATTTCTGGCTGGCCAAAAACGGCGTTATCTGCAGCGATTATAAAATCACACATCATCGCCACTTCGCAGCCACCACCCAACGCAAATCCAGCCACCGCTGCAATCACTGGCTTACGACAACGATCGATACGCTCCCAGTTGGCTGTGATCAAACCCTGGCGGAAGGCATCAGAAAAGCTCTTACCTTGGAATTCGATAATATCCGCACCAGCGGCAAAGGCTTTTTCACTTCCAGTGACAACGATAGCTCGTGTTGCCACGTCAGCTTCAGCCACATCGAGTGCCGCCGTCAGATCATTCATCAGACCCTGTGACAACGCATTGAGCGCCTTGGGTCGATGCAATTCGATGATACAAACTGAGCCGCGCTGTTCAACTTTGATATTCTCGTACGACATCGATATTCCTGATATATGGGACAATAGTTTCTCTATTGTGCCATGCAGTATTAGCAATATAGAAGCGCAAGCACTACATCAACTCAGGAACCCACTATGGATTACCAAACAATCGGCCTCGGCATTTCTAAAGGCGTAGCTCGACTTGTGCTCAACCGCCCAGATCGACTCAATGCTTTTACCACCGAGATGCACGCAGAGCTACGCCATGCGTTGACCGCTGCTCAGACTGACAAAAGCGTGCGCTGCGTGCTAATTACTGGTGCTGGGCGTGCTTTTTGTGCGGGTGCAGATCTCGGTGCTTTTAGTGACCAAGATGGTCCAGTGGATTTAGGCGATGCACTTGAAAGGGACTACAACCCATTAGTGCAAACCATCACAGGCATGAACATTCCAGTGGTCTGTGCCGTCAATGGTGTGGCTGCAGGAGCCGGTGCTAACTTTGCACTGTGTTGCGATATTGTTGTTGCAGCCCGTTCGGCTTCTTTCATTCAGGCTTTCTCAAAAATTGGTTTGATACCAGATTGCGCAGGCACTTGGGTTTTACCGCGACTCGCTGGTCACGCACGCGCGATGGGCATGGCCATGCTCGGCGAACCCATTAGTGCAGAACAAGCTGCAGACTGGGGTTTGATCTGGCAAGTAGTTGACGACGAAGAACTAGTCGACACAGCCGAGCAACTGGCACAACGCCTCGCCAATCAAGCGACTGTCGGATTGGCCTTCACCAAAAGAGCAATTCATCTCAGTTGGCAAAATCCACTCAATGAGCAACTAGACCTCGAGCGAGATCTGCAACGTGCCGCTGGAAAAACAGCTGACCATGTAGAGGGAGTCAACGCCTTTCTGGAAAAGCGCACTGCCGAATTCAAAGGCGAGTAAAAGCAGCATGTGTGGTCGATTAAATCTCAGTGATCTAGACGGTATCCGCAAAATGATGGCGGATATCGGCATGCCACTGTTCGATATTGACCAACAGCAACCTTGCCACAACATTGCCCCTACCAGTCAACTGCAAGTGCTGGTCGCCAATGACACCAGTGCCGAATGGCAGCTGATGCACTGGGGTATGCCACTACAACGTGGGCCCTTAGTGATCAATGCTCGCAGCGAGACAGTTTCAGAGAAAGTCACTTTCAAGAACATCCTTCAGCAGCGTGCTCTTGTGCCGGTCAACGGTTTTTACGAATGGCAGCGACGTAACGGTGATCGCCATGCTTGGCACTTTGAATCGGCCCATGAACCTGCACTGGCACTAGCTGCCATCTGGCGTTTAGCAGAAGCAGGCCCGCAGTTAGCCCTGCTAACAGCGGCTGCCGATGACTGCATGGAACCCGTGCATCACCGTATGCCAGTTGCTGTAGGTAGCGAACATGCACTCGACTGGTTGCTCGGGGATACGCCACTCATAACAACACCAAGCCCTCTTAATAAACGCCAAGTGTCGAGCTGGGTGGACAACGCTCGCAACCAAGGGCCTAAATGCCTAGCTGAGCCTGAACACCAGCCACACACACCCGACCTCTTTGATTGAAGCCTAGTGTTGATAGATCACACTTTCAAAAGCTGTTCTGTTTTGACGCAATAATGCGCTGTACAGCTTGCTGGCCGTGATTCCTGCTTAGGATACCGCGCAGTTTGCTGTGACAGAGTCTCCAGATACTCGTCATATCACCCGTGTCAGTGTTATCTTTGAACCTATTCGCAATCTATTCCGCGATTAAGTGCGCTATTTACCCTTGGCCAATAAATGGCTCAGTGATACAAATTCAGACAAAGGATGCCTCCATGAAGATACTAATCTGCTTAATCCTGTTAGCCCTGATTTACTTTATTTACAAAAAGTATTTTGCTGGGGATAAATCCTCAAATGGCCAAGATGCCGCCATTGGCAGCGAGGACAGCACTGTTAATTTAGGCAACAAATCGACTACGAATACAAACACTACTGATGCCGCAATCGATTCCGCCGCGAATACAACTAGTGGAAATGCTGACGATTCAAACTTGGGGGCCGGTACTGCCGCTGCCGCAGTAGCGGCGACCGCCGCGGTTGCTGCAAGTGCTGCTGGAACAGTAACCTCCTCTGCAAGCTCTGCCGATTCCGGCGCGAGTGCATCCCCCTCAGCAAATCCAGCTCAAGGTGCACCTCAAGGTTCAGCGAGCAACGCGTCAGCAACAGCTTCAGACAACGTGGACAAAAAAAACGGCGGACACGCACTACCCGTTGAACATCTGGTCGGCATCGATCGCCGTACCGGCAAAGCACTGCGGGCTCTAGGCATTACTGATACCAATGCGTTAGCCAACGCGGGTACAGAGCAACTTCAGGCTGCGGGACTAGACATAGCGGCAACCAAAACACTGCAAGCCCAAGCAGCATTAAGTGCGCTGCAAGGCGTCACGCCTCACGAAGCCTCATTGCTCGCCGGTTGCGGTATCGACTCTATTGCGACATTGGCAAAACAAGACCCCGCAGCACTTGTTAGCAAGCTCGCTCAGATAAACCGTCACACGGGAGTGTTAAAGTCGGTACCCGGTGTACAGCAACTGCAACGACTGATAAACAGCGCGAACGTCGCTGCGTGATGCAAATCTGGGCCACCTACCCTCGTGGCCCAGTTTTCCCCGTCAGCCTTCCCAGGCGGTAACCGCAAATGGCCATAAGTGCATAGGCTTCACGCTCGCATTTGGCTACAATTGAAAAAAAAGACCACAGCGCGCTAGTCTGCCAAAGCTGTGATGCACTGGAGATACTCTTGATGTTGAAATACCCACCAAAGGCCGCCCGCGGCGTTGCCAATACTTTGACAGTAACCGCTATTGGCGCCGGCGCCATACTGTTGCTCGCAATTTTCTTCAGGTACTTTGGCGCCAGCCCAGAGGCTCCTGTTGTGCAAACAGAGGCTACAGAGTCATCCGAACAATCTAACACTACCGCATTGCTCGATACATCAAACACTATTGAAAGCAAAACTAGTGAGCTGCAGGTTGTTGAAGACCAGCAGAACACCGCGTTATCGGGCTTGGAAGGGCAACTACTAGAGACACAAACACAGTTGTCAGCGCGTGAGGCAGAGACCCAGAGCCTTATCGCCGCCCGAGACCACCTACATTCCGAAAACGAGCGCTTGCGCAATCAAGTGATTGTGCCCCTAGAGCAGCAGCTCGCACAGCTAGAAACTTCTCAAGAGGTAGACCCAGCTGAGCTTCAGAGCAATCTAGATAACGTTCAGAAGCTGCTCGATGAAGCTATCGCCAAAAACGAAGCAATCACAGCCGAACTGCAGGGTTCACAACTTGAGCTCGGAACAATTTCAGAAGAACGCACTCAGATTCAAACTGAGTTAACAGAGTTGCGTGGAAAGGCTGAACCCCTTGAGGCGTTGCCCGAACAAATCTCAGCGCTTGAACTCCAGCTAAGTAAAACTGACAGCGAAGCGCAACAACGATTGAGCTCTGTGCGTACACAGCTAGGACAAGAGATCGACGAACTCAGCAATCAAAGCCTAGAGCTTAGTAATCAATTAGACGCCTCCAAGTTAGAGCAAGGCAAACTTCAAGCTGAACTTGAAGAAATCAATCTAAGCAACGTCGAGCTGAGCGACAAACTCGCCGCTGCAAAACAAGATTTGGAAACTAGCATCACTCAACACACAGAGGTGACCGCTCAAAACAACACCATGCGTGACGAGCTGACTAGCTCGCAAGCTCAACAGCAGCAAATGGCGGATGAGTTAGCTAAGAACAATGAGAATTCAGCTTTATTAGAGACTGACTTAAACGCGGTTCGTGAAAAGCTAGAGTTTACTAGCGGTGAGCGCAACAGCCTGACTCAACAACTAGAAAGCGCCACTCAAAACTATAACGCTTTCGAAGAAGAGGCAGTTGCGCAAGCAACAAGCAAACAGGCTCAGATCTATCGCTTAGAAGAGAAGCTGGCGCTGCTGCAATCTAGCCGCGAAGAAACAGTCACTGCATTGGACACCCGCATCAATACCCTGATGGGCAACCTAGAGCAGACAACTGCCGATCGCAGCCAGATGAGCGAAAGACTCACATTGTTGCAATCTGACAGCGCCCAACTGGAAGAGGTTCAGACTCAACTTGAACAAGCACATGGCGCCCGTGATGCCCTAGAAAAACAATTAGAGACGCTTCAGCAACAAGTAGTAGATCAACAGTCTGCCCTTATGGAAGCTCAAGCAGCTATTGATTCACAAGACAATTCTGAACTCCAGCAGCAACTCGCTGCAGCAAGCAGTGAAGCAGCAGAATTACCACAGCTTCGCGAAGAGCTAGAGTCCAGAGTTCAGGCACTGAGCGAGATGGAAGCTCAACGAGATCTACTAGACGCTCAACTTGGCGAACTACAAGGTCAACAAACAGATGTAGACCAACAGTCAAGCAAACTATCAGAAGACCTCAACCAGTGGCGCACTAAAGCAGAAGAAGCGATTGGCGAGCGAGATAGTTTACGGACGGCTCTTGAAAGCGCCAACACTGAGCTTCAAAACCTTCAGGCGACAACGGCAACAGAAGCCGAGAAGATTCCAGCCTTAGAATTGCAATTGGCCGAAGTAGGAACTTCAACCGATGCGCTAAAAGCACAGCTTAGTGAACAGGAAAGTCGCAACGCCTCAATGGCCGAAGAGACAAATGGTTTATTGGAAACACTCAACCAGTGGCGCGAAACGGCTGCCGAGCTAACCAACGAACGCGATCTTCTGCTTGCAGACGCTTCACAAAATGCTGGCATGAGCGATGAAATTCGTACACAAATTTCTGAACTCGAAGCTGCCCGTGATGCACGTATCAGTGAAACAGAAGAGTTAAAAAACGACCTTCAATCTATCACTGATGAGAGAGATCAGTTACTCGCCGACAAACAGCAACAGACTAGTGGCTCTGAAGAACTCAACAGCAAACTGGCCGAGCTAGAATCTGAGCGTGAGCAGCGCATCAGCGATATCGACAGGCTAACCCTCTCACTGCAAGAGATTACTGACAAACGTGATCAACTGATGGCTGAAGTTGAAACAGGCCAATCAGCTTCTCAAGAAATCACTGACAAATTGATCGCTTTGCAAGTTGAACGCGACGAACGTGCCGCCGAGGTAGACGAGCTAAGGACCTCACTTCAAGGCGTCACCGAAGAGCGTGACCAACTTCAGGCATTCAACGCTGAGTCGGCCAAAAATGCTGAAGAGCAGTTGTTAGCGTTGCAGACAGAAAGAGACGACCTGGACAAGCGCAACGGTGAGCTGACAGCTCAGCTTCCAACGCTTAACCAACACGTCGATGCGCTCAACTCAGAAGTTGAGCGACTAACAGCAGAACGCGAAGAACTGAAAGTACAACTCGAAGATCTAAGCACATCAAACACCGATACCACGGCGAACTTTCAGCAAGAACAACAAACCCTCATGGGTAAAGTTAGTTCCGCAGATAGCCGCATCGGTGAATTGATGGCCATGGTCGCAGGTATCGATCCTCTGAAATCTCAGATTTCTGACCTAGAGCAGCAGTTGTCATCTAAAGAAGATGAGCAATCAAAACTTTCAACCGAAATGTCGGGCGAAATTGATAGCTTAAATGGCAAGGTTAGCTCTCTGGACAGCGAGCGACAAACTCTGTTCAACGATCTAGAGAGCAAGCGGGCTGAACTAGGTGATTTGCGCACAACTCTGGAAAAAACAGAGTCTGAGTTAAGCGATACTCGTGATCAACTCAGCCAAGCAAATGCAGAAATCAACAGCAACAGTGAAGAACTAGATCAAGTAAAAGGCACAATGGGTGAGTCCACACGACTGGCCGCCCGTACCCGTGACTTGCTGCGTGATCAACTGTCATCCATAGAAGGCGTGAAGGTTTTAGAACAGCCAGATAACTCGGTAGTTATTCAACTTGCAAGTGGGTCACTGTACGGTTCAGGTCGTGCCAGCTTGTCTAAAGCCGGCAAAGATTTAATGGGTAAAGTGGGAAGCGCGCTAACCGACATGGATAACAATATCAATGTGGAAGGACACACGGACAACGTGCCACTGGCCTACTCCTCACGTGATTTGTATCCAAGCAACTGGGAATTATCTAGCGCACGAGCAAATAGCGCTACACGCTACTTGCAAGAAAGCGCTGGTATCGATGCCGGTCGTTTAGCCGCCATTGGCTATGGCGAACATCGTCCAGTGGCACCAAATGACACTCGCAACAACCGAGCGCTCAATCGCCGGGTTGAGATTCGTGTATTGCCATTGCAATAACGAGCTAGTGTTTTAGGTAAATAAAAAACCCCGCAATCGCGGGGTTTTTTTTTGCTATATTTTTTCATAGCTAAGCCTCAGATCGAAAAACCAATCTAACTCTCAACTGGTAAATCAATGCAATATCGCAATATTTTATCGCCAGCATAAATTGTATATTCTCGATCAGTGATGCCACCGCAGTGTTCAATCACTCGCTGAGAAGCAAGGTTTTTTGAAGAACACGTCAACAAAACTCTCGATAGAGATAGCGCTGAACAGAGTGGCAGAGCTTGCTGAAGCATCTGTGTGGCATATCCCCTTCCTCTAAAAGCTGGCACGACCCCATAGCCAATATGGCCTCCAATTTCTCGTAGAAACTCATTTAGCTCATGCCTAATTGATAAACGCCCTACTACTTGATCTTCAACTACTGCGATTAAAAAAGTGCTCGGTACAAGTCCTTCGCGAAGATTGAACCCTTTTGACCAGTCTTCGTGCATCTCAACAAATTGCTGAAACGACTTTGATTCGTCGTAATGCAGAGCAAAGTCAAAAGCAGGCATCTGGCCTTCAAACGCCTGCACTGCTTGAGCAAAGCTGGCTTCGTCTTCGATGCGCAGCTTCCTTAGCTGGATCGACTTACCCATAACAAATCATAATCTACTAAACACGGCGCACACTTAAGGCCCACAACCCTGCAATGCACATCAAGGAACCGCCACAAACGTTAAATACACGTGATGCCTTAGGTGACGACAGAACGAATTTTGCCTTAGCTGCAAAAGCAGCATACATAGTGGCGTTTAGTGTGGCCAAAAAAACAAATGTTATAGCCAACAGCCACAGTTGAGGAGCTACAGACTGGCTTGTATTGATAAATTGAGGCAGAAAGGCCACAAAAAATATGATGCCCTTTGGGTTGAGTGCCGTCACCAGGTAAGTGTTGATGAACAGCGCAAAGCTTGAACGAGTATCAGTGTTTTCCGGCATGATGGTGGGCGTAGATATACCAGATAACAACAACTTTAGCCCTAGATAGATTAGATACAAACCACCCACCCACTTGATTGCCTGAAACCAAAAAGCCGACTCAGAAAGAAGTGCTCCTAAGCCCAGTAGTGATAAAGCCAATGCAGTCGAATCACCTAAGGCGACAGCCAGAATCAATGGGATTTTGGCTCTATTCCCGTGAGACAAGGAAAAACTAATCACTGTTAGAATCGTTGGCCCTGGAATTATCAGTAAGACAATCGTCGCCAATGAGAAGGCGATCCACACTTCTAAACTCATCAAAATTACCTTTTACTAATTCCCGCATTCAAAACTTGAAAAACAATTACCCACAGTGGCTCTGCTTTTCACATAACTGTGATTAATCCTGCTTTGCTTTCAATTGTCAATGCGATCAAAATAATTCCACGAGCAAAGCGTCATCTTTTGCGTGGCTTTGCTCTAGCAGTTGCCTCGGCGTTGAGTGGATCATCGGGCCAAGGGTGTTTAGGATAGCGCCCTGCCAAGTCTTTTTTTACTGCGGGATAACTGTTGTGCCAAAAATTGGCTAAATCTTCTGTTATCTGCACCGGCCGCCGCGCCGGCGATAACAACTCAACTTTTAAAGTTAAGCGCCCGTCTGCCACCACAGGATTTTCTCGGCAACCAAACATCTCTTGTAATTTTACGGCTAGCACTGGATTGCCCTCACACGCGTAACGCAGCTGATGCTGCGAACCGCTAGGCACGGTATAACGTCGCGGAAACCAAGCATCCAGTTTTTTCTGTTGACCATAATCCAGCATGGCAGACAGAGCTTCCAGCAAATTAATTTGCGCCAGAGACTTAAAACTGCCTTTGTTTCCCAACCAAGGCTGCAGCCACTGCTCTAGCGATGCCAACAAGCTCGTATCGTCAACCTGCGGATAGGTACAATGCTCGCCCTGCAAATCGCGCATACGCGAAACTCTGGCCTTCCACTCAAGAGTATCTTCATTCCAGTTCAAGCTTTGCAAACCTTTGCGGCGCAAAGCAGCGATCAGTGCTTTTGCCCTTAGGTCGGCATCAATTTTTTGCATCGGTTTAGCTTCAAGCACAATTGCTCCAATACAACGCTGGCTCTCAGCAATCACGCGTTCCTGTCGATCGTCCCAATCTACGTGCTCACTTTTTTGTATGAGATCAATGCTCCATTGTTCAAGCTCTTCTGGGAGTATCTCGAGCGCGGCGAAAATACGCGCTTCCTTACCTGCACCACCAAGCTCTGCAGCGATCAAATACTCAGACTGCGCCAAGGTGTCATCACTGTTAAGCACCGCACCCGACCCGCTGCTTAAAAGATAACGAGCATCCAATCCAGAGCGCCGTTTAGCTATTCGATCGGGGAACGCTTGCGCCAATATTGCCGCAGCAGGCGGAGTTGTTAGCGCTGTAGATTTAGTCGAAGGCAGCAATCTTCGCAGTTGTGCAGCCCGTTGCTTGCGCTGGCCACTTGCGCTTCGCAGCGCAACGGACATATCGGCGCCCTGCTGACGTGGTTTGTCTTCTATTAAGGCCGCAAGTGCACAAGCCGTGTCCTGAGCACCATGCTGGCTCGCCCACAACAACATATGCGCCAAGCGCGGATGCAATGGCAATTTTGCAGCCGCTCGCCCGTGCTCAGTTAGTGTTTTGCCCTTCCAGATGCCCAAGTTCTCAAGCAGGCTTCTAGCTCGTTCTATAGATGCATCAGGAGGTAAGTCGATCCAAGGTAAGCCTTTAACATCAGCAACACCCCACTGCCCTAGTTCTAACAAGAGAGCCGACAGCTCTGCTCTTAGAATTTCCGGCTGCCAGCGTTCAGCCCTGCGACTGTGAGTGCTCTCAGACCACAGCCGATAACAAACGCCCGGCTCCACGCGACCCGCTCGGCCAGCACGCTGCGTAGCACTGGCCTGACTGGCCATTACCGTCTCTAGTCTTTCCACACCAGAGGCAGCATCAATCTTGGAACGACGTTCTACTCCTGAATCCACCACGATGCGAACACCGTCAATGGTTATAGAGGTCTCAGCGATACTCGTGCTCAGAATGACTCGCCGCCGCTCTCCTTTGGCAGCAGTTGCTGCTCGCTGGGCTGCGTTAGGTGCGCCACCGTGTAGCTTGTGCAGCTCTACTCCTTCAGGCAGCCGCCCCTCAAGTAGACGCGCTGTTTTTTCAATCTCTGCCACACCGGGCAGAAACACAAGGGCGTCGCCCTCCTGATTGGCTAAAGCGCTAATTATTACCTTTGCAACCGACTGCGGCAGCGGATCACGGCTCTCAGCTCGCCAGAACAGCTCAACAGGGTACTGACGCACTGTGCAAACTATTGGCGCTGCAACACCCAAGTGATCGCACAGTTGTGCACCATCCAAGGTTGCTGACATCAGCAAAATTCGCAAATCCTCTCGTAGAGCTCTTTGCACATCAAGACACAGCGCTAGACCCAGATCTGCGTGCAGGCTACGTTCGTGGAATTCATCGAAGATGACCAGTGATACCCCCTCTAATAAGGGATCATTCTGCAATATGCGCGTTAAGACGCCTTCAGTGACAACCTCGAGCCTAGTCTGCCGCGATACCTCACTGCGGCCGCGCATACGCAAACCGACAGTTTGCCCAAGCTTTTCCCCGAGTTGAGAAGCCAGTCGAGCGGCAACATTCTGCGCAGCCAACCTTCGAGGTTCTAGTAGAAGAATTTTCCCATCAAAGCCTGCTTTTAGTAGCGCGAGTGGCAGGCCTGTACTTTTACCTGCACCCGGCTCAGCTTGTAAAACAACATTGCCTTCAAGCAACGCCGCACAGACTTCATCTGCCACCGCTGCAATAGGTAGCTGGTTTTCCAATGAATTTTCCGGTGTGGTTCTCACCAAAACACCACCCAGGCACGCCGACGTATTAACGCGAAAGTCGCCAAAGGTTGCGTACTAACGCATTGCGAGTTTGTTGTAATGGAAGAGTTTTTCAGCATGCTTAAATTGTACAACAACCGTACAACTGAAGCTCAGCGCCAAGTGATTTCGAGGCAATCATGTAAGATAGAATACGAACGGCACTGTTTATCTACAACAATCGAAAAAAAGGCGTCAGCGCAGGACCCCTTTGCGTGTTCTCTATCTAATGGACAAGAATGTGTTCAAATCTAGTCACTAACTAGTGGCGTTGCGGACATAGCTGGTTTGTCCTCATTTCGAAGCGCTAAGGCTACGTAAATACTCTCCATGCTCTTGACCATAAAAGATACTGCGATCAAAACGAAGTAAATGGTGTGTTCGAGCAATTCGGATCGGGCACCGGCGATCACGTCAAAAACACAAAAGACAAGAAACGTCACCGCAGACAGACATAAAGCGTTATAAAAGCAGTAATGCAGCCAGCCATTAACACTCTCAGAATTAAAATTCGCGACGTTATGTGCTACAAAAATCATGAAAGGAATCGCCACAAGAAACTCCCAAACACCTGTGAAAACCAAGATTGGGTCAATCCAACTGATGGGAAATTGCATTCTTTCAGCATATACGCTCATCTGCTCAGACCGGTCCTGGCCGAACCACATAAAATCACCAATCACGCTGCTGTGCATAAACTTATCTAGGCCGTTAAATAGCCAGAATAGCCCCCAAAATAATGCCAGCAATATGGTGAGCTGGTGGCCAGAGGATTTTGATGCTTTCATTGCTGTAAACCTGTGTATGTATAAATAAATTTGCAATCCTTAACTGCCGAATGAACCGATCAGTTTTTGATAGAAAGCGCAATGGAAACAACTATAAATACTCAGGCGAATAGAATGGTGTGATTAGTTTCGCAAACTGAACAGTGACAAATCACAAAACTCGACGATAGCACTACCAGGTTCTCAAAAAGATCGATCACTATGCTTTTTTGCGCATATCATTCTCAAAAATACCTCAAATGACATGCAATAAGCTACGAGGGGGCTTGTCGAACAAAACGCACCAATTTAGCAGCAGCGCCGCCACATACAAGCGGCGAAGATTGAATACTTTGCTGCTCGCAAAGGCTGTCAGCTCAGCTAAGCTTAGTGGGATAAACCCAACTTGGACCGCCATGAGTCAGTCTAATCGTCCGCGCCGCAGCGCGTTGTTTGTCCCCGCCGACAACCAGCGTGCATTGAATAAAATCAATCCGCAGTTGTCAGCCGATTGCATTATCATCGATATGGAAGACGCCGTCTCGGCGGCTAACAAAGCTAGCTCGCGTGAGATGTTGCACAGGGTGCTTGCCGGGATAGACACAGGTGGGCGTCAACTGCTGCTACGAATCAATAGCTCTGGCAGTTTTGAATACATGCAAGATGTGGCTATCGCTGCTGCCTTGCCGATCGATGCGGTTGTGCTGCCCAAGGTAGAGGAAGCCGATCAAGTACGACAATTGGCAAACTCGCTACCCAGTGACATACGTGTTTGGGCGATGATTGAGACAGCCAAAGGTGTACTCAACGCCGCTAGTATCTGTAGTGCTCATGACAAACTAGAGGCAATGATGGTCGGCACCCAGGATTTGGGGCTAGACTTGCAAGTGAGAGACAACGGCAGCGGTTCAGAAATAATCGAGCACTGCTTATTGCAATGCCTGCTCGCTGCACGTGCATCTGGTTTAGTCGCCATCGATAGTGTCTGCCCTGATTTCAAAAATCTAGACCCACTGCGAGAGCAATGCCGCCGTGCTGTGAGTCGGGGCTACGACGGCAAAGCGGCTATTCACCCTGCGCAATTGTTGCCAATCAATGCCTGCTTTTCACCTAACTCAGCCGAGTTGGAACAAGCAAATGCTGTCATTGAGGCTTGGAAACAAGCGAGCGACAAAGGCCTGAGTGTTGCCAACCTAAATGGCCGAATGATAGAACAGTTACACGCCACACAAGCGACAATGCTGCTGGCACGTGCCAAGCAAATAGCAAAGCTACACGGAACGCCCAATATTTAGATCAAAGTGCGGATAAAGTCAGTGGAGCAAATCTTCTGGCTTTAACCCTTGCAAACCTAAAGAAGATCTTGCATCCAAGCCAAGCCAGCGTCCGTGCCGTTCTTGGGTTTATATTCGGCGCCCAGCGGCGCTGCATAGCCCAGCTCATCAATCACTTTGAACAAATGACGGTAGTTCAATTCACCGCCATCGGGTTCACTGCGATCTGGCACTGAAGCAAACTGAATATGTCCAATTATCGGCAGTAGTGACTCTAGACGCCTGCTGATATCACCTTCCATAATTTGTAAGTGATAACAATCAAACATCAGCTTGAGGTTATCTTCAGCTACTTCTTTGACTATCGATGCAGCTTGACTAGATGTTTGTAAAAAATAATTTGGTGCGTCATGGTGGTTCAGCGGCTCGATTAATATAGTTACACCTATCACCGCTGCGCTCTGCGCAGCATAACGAAGGTTGCTAACAAAAGTGCTGTGCGCCGTTTCACCGGCTGCAAAGCCCGCCATAACATGCACATTGGCAGCTCCAATGGCTTGCGCATATTGCAACGCCTGATCAATAGCCGCATGAGCCTCAGACTCACGTCCCGGCAATGCTGCCAAACCGTTCTCACCCAAGCTCAAATCACCTCGAACAGTATTCAAGCCCAACATTGCCAATCCAGTCTCGTCCAGCGCGCGCTTTACTTCATCGGCAGGCGTATCGTAGGGCCAGTGGCACTCTACAGCGTCAAAACCCGCCCTTTTAGCGGCCCTAATGCCGTCGGGAAGCGATAACTCATTCCACAAAAAACCTAGGTTTGCTGAAAATTTCATGCTCTATTCCCACTCCACATTAAAATGCTCAACCACATCCATGATCTGCGCTTGCGTCATCAGCTTGGCCGGTAGACCAGAGAGCATAATCGATAACTTAGCTGTCTCTTCCAGCTCTTCGATGGCGTAGACAGCGGCCTCAATATTCTTAGCAGCCACAACTGGACCATGTGCCGCCAGCATTACCGCTGAATGCTTGCCCGCTAAGCCACGCACCGCATCACCCATTGCTGGATCACCCGGCCGATAGTACGGCAGCAGTTTTACCTTACCCAGACGCATTATCGAATAGGCAGTTAGCGGAGGCAGGAAGTTGTCTGGGTCAACGTCGGGCAACAGCGAGCGCGCGACTGAATGACACGAATGTAGATGAACCACTGCAGCGGCACTAGAGCGCGTATCGTAAAAAGCCGCGTGAAGATTCATCTCCTTGGTTGGTGCTAGACCACCAATCTGTTGACCTTTGGCGTCAAAGTGACTCAGCTCGGCGGGGTCAAGCATGCCAAAACAGGAACCCGTCGGTGACACCAACAAACCACCATCAACAGTACGAGAAGATATATTTCCCGAGCTGCCGCCAGTCAAGCCACGGTCGAACATGGACTTAGCAAGCTGGCACATTTGTTCACGCAGTTTGCTGTCACTCATCGAGTTTTCCCTTGTAATACAGCTGCTGCCTTGGCAAAAAAATCTGGTGCACCAAAGTTTCCTGATTTTAGCGCGATGACTAAATCATCACCAGCACGCATTGCGGGCACACCAGGATCTATCTCCGGGCCAATTTGCATATTGTTCAGAGCCAATCCTTCGACAACCGCGCCAGATGTTTCGCCGCCAGCAGTAATCAATCGATTAACACCTGCTGCCACCAATTGTCGCGCAACTTCTGCAAATAGATTCTCAATAGCTTTAGCAGATTGCTCACGACCAAATTCCGCTTGCACTATCTTTACTGCCTCTGGATCAGCGGAGCTGTAAGCCACTGGAGTGTTTTTCTGCTCTAAAAGCCAAGTGCAGACACTTTCAGCTGTTGTAGTACCGTCGATTACCTGCGCAGCACTGATCTCTAACATGGGGTTGTTTTTGCCGTGCTCAGTCAGCTGGGCGCGTGTCGCTATAGAGCAAGAGCCGGAGAGCACCACACACTGGCCAGCTTCACCTTGCCAGCTCGCAGCTGCACTGCCAATTAGGCCACGCTTACGGAAGTTTTCAGGCAAGCCTAAGGCAATACCTGAACCACCAGTAATCAATGGCAATTCAGCGGCTGCCGTTCCAATCGCTAGCAGATCTTCATCGCGCAGAGCATCGACAACTATCAAACGATTGCCCAGCGTTTGTTGCAATGCCAGAGATTCAGTCACTGAGTCTGCACCTTGTAGAACGGCCGCTGCAGAAACATGACCAACCTTGTATTTAGTTTGCGGTTTTAGCCAGCGTCGCAAATCAGCGTCAGTCATTGGTGTCAGCGGATGGTTCTGCATTCCACTTTCATTCAACAATGTGTCGTTGACAAATAGATGACCTTGATAAATTGTGCGGCCAGTACCTGGAAAAGCTGGGCAGACAATCACTTGCTCAGCTTGCAAGGCTTCAGCCAGCGCATCGGCTACAGGCCCGATATTACCCTCGGCCGTGGAATCAAAAGTGGAGCAGTATTTAAAGAAAAACTGCTGACATCCCTGAGCTTGCAGCCAATGTAAGGCCTGCAAAGATTGCCGAACCGCATCTGCTACAGATATAGAGCGAGATTTTAGTGATACCACACCCGCTTCTACATCTTTTTCCGCTGGTGCATTTGGCACACCACTGTACTGCACTGTGCGCATGCCTTGTTTGGCAAGCGTATTGGCCAGATCGCTGGAGCCAGTAAAGTCATCACCAATGCAGCCGAGTAGCATTATTCGTCTCCCGGTAACGTCACACCCGCATTGCGTGCATAGACTTTAGCGACAGCTGCGTCGTCCTCACGGCCCCAACCGCTGCCCGATGCGGCAACAAACTGTTGCAGCGCAGCAGCTGTCAGTGGCGCGGAGAATCGCTCATCCTTGGCTATATCCATAACAATTCCCAAGTCCTTTAGCCAGATATCAACTGCAGATGCCGGGCTATAGTCACCAGACAATACATGGGGTGCACGGTTTTCGAACATCCAACTATTGCCAGCTGACTGACTAATCACCTCGAATATTTTTTCAGGCGTTATGCCCTGCTTCATACCAAAAGTCATGGCTTCACCCATGCTGGCAATATGGACACCTGCGAGCAGCTGGTTTACTGACTTCATCGCTGAACCTGGGCCTGCTTCGCAGCCCAACTCAAAAACAGTCTGCGCCATAGCATCCAGTGCTGGCCTAGCGGCTGCGAACGCCTCATCACTACCGGCGGCCATTACCGATAGCTGACCGTCTGCCGCCTTGATTGCACCGCCTGATATAGGAGCGTCCAAATACAACACGTCGAATTCTGCACAGCGCGCTTCTAGCTCACGGGCAAAACTCGGCGCCATAGTGGCGCAAGACACCACTACCGCTCCAGGCTTAAGCTGAGCCACCACGCCTTTGTCGCCAAACAACACGCTTTCTGTCTGATCGGCATTGAGTACCACGACAACAACAGCATCTAAACTTGCGGCCACGACAGACAACTCACCCGCCTGGCCACCTTGCTTACGAAAACGAGCAGCTTGCATGTCAGAGATATCGTAGCCATACACTGCAAGCTGCGATCGCAGCAAAGAAGAGGCAATACCAAAGCCCATGGAACCGAGGCCAATAGTGGCCACTTTAAATGGTGCAGTCATCGATTAAATACTCCGAGTTGAATAAGAGAATTATTCACCAAATCGGAGCGGAAATCTTGTTAAATACTAAATTGATGTGTTTTTTAAACGGCAAACAGCATTAAACCAGAAGTCCATTGCTACAAACTCACAAAGGATTGACTGTCGACCTATATCACCTTAGTCATCAAGTATGACGAATGTCCCTCTGGATAATCAGGTAATGTCGCTTCGAGCGTGTAGCCATTTTTTTCGTAGAATGGTTTTGCTTGCCAGCTAGTGGTAAACAACAATGCACGCTTAAAACCCTTAGACCGCGCGAAGCATTCTGTCTCTTTCACCAACTGACTACCTATACCACTGCCTCTTGCTGTTTCTGAAAGCCAAAGCAATTCGATATGCAGCGTATTCCAGTAACAAGTTGCTCTTACACCACCCAGTACGTTTCCATCATTGTCTCGAGCGAATACAGAAAATTTCACTTCAGCGTCTTCAGGCTCAAGTGCAGGAATGCTCTTGTGATTAAAATCAATGATTCCCAGACTGATCGTTTTTGCATCTTCGCTTGATGGCGAAGTAGTTACTTCAATATTCAAAATAAACCCCTCGTATAACATGCGTGACACGAGCTCGCATCGATACACAAATAGTGTGCAAAACTAATTTAGCTCGCTCAACGATTCTGATCGCAATAATCCAACGGTGCTATACAAAGGAAAAGCTTATGTATGTATCAGTCAAGTGCCGGGAAAACACTCTGCGGCATCACATCATTGCAGTCTATTTCTTTGCGGAACTGGCGTTTCAAATATCCTTCCGCAAGAAGAGAAACACCACCAGTCGCTGTCGCCAGCCAAACGCTACCTCCAGCTTTTAGAGTTCCAACGGCGTTTATTGTTGGACGCAGTTTGGACAGCGACCCACCAACTTGCACTACATTGATATAGGAACCCACATTAAGCCCCGTTCCCTTCCGTGCCATGGGAACCACGCGCAAGCGCACTTCTTCACTCGCCAAATCTAGTTTGCCTGCAGCCAAAATCGTGACACTCGGTGTGTTGAAGATAATATTGTTATCAACAGCAATTTTCCCTTGCTCGACCCTTAGATTTGCAGCAAGGCAATTAAAAACATTTTTTGTCTTGCCATCTCCCGTGACCCAATATTGCAGTGCACGGGCAAAATCTCCACCCACGTTGTCAATCCACCGATCACGCATTATTCCATCCCTGACAATGGCTTGTATATCACCCTCGCTATTAGCTGCTATTTCTGCCATGGAACGCCCTAGCGCACTAATCTCAAATCGAGCATCTAGCTCTCCACCTTCTTTCAGACCAACAGAGTACGCGCTAGGTAGTAGATGAAGCGGATACTCTCTCAAGGTGCCAATCGCACTTACTTTGGCACGCAGTCCAGTTTGAAAATCAAGGTTGCTTTCCAAGCTCAGTGCCCCACCTTGCCAGCCAGACGCCGTTAACTTTGATTTTAAAAGCCCTGATTTCAAAGATCCAATATGAATCAAATTCCGAAATGTAGAATTCCCCGCTGTTACTCGGTCAATTTCGGCCTGAAAGAGGACATCCACATCTCGCAACCAAAGTAACGGCAGCTTCGCATCGGAAAACAAGCGAGGTTGTTTTGCTTCGCTGGTAACGGTATCCGCCGAATCACCAACCAAAATACTGCTTTCTAGATCCAGTGATTCCCCTACTAATTCAATCTCTACCAAAGGTGTATTGCCAGATAAAACCACTTCTAGTTCAGCATCTAAAGGCTGCTCATTCAGTGATATTGATAGAAGTGAAGCGGAGACAGAATATCGATCTATTGCTATTGGACCTGTTAATTTTAGTTGATTGCGACCCAGGTACCCTAAAGAGCTAAAATCGTGTGTTACACCAGTCGTGCCATCTATAGCCTTCATCACAATCTTATGATCGATCAGATATTCGCTTATTCCGCCATCAGTATCACGGCTCAGCAAACTGAAGTTTTGTATATTGGCACCTGCAAAAATCGGAATAGGTGAAGACAAAAAGGGAACATCACTTTCTGCTTCGACAGCGTCATTCACAGTGGAAAAATGTGAATCTAAGCCAATCTTGGCCAAGTCTACCTGGTGAAAAACAATGCGATCAGCAAACAGCGATGTAAGAGATAAACTACCGTACACGCCTTCCGCATGAAAGAATTCGCCGACAATGCCTTCTGGTGAGACACCCTCTAACGTGATTGAATCAAAAGAAAAACTTGGGTTCATTGACCAGGAAACCTCTAGATTAGAGATTTGCGTCGCACGTCCTGTCGCTTCTTCGATTGCTTGTTTTATCTGCCACTTTAGTGCCTTGGGGAAAAACAGCAGGCAAATCAGGACTAAAATAAATCCAGCAGTTAGATACTTGTACCTATAGAGTCTTTGATAATCTAGATTCATATTGACGCGGTTTTTAAATAAACTTAAACTCAAATTCTGATGATCGCAATGGCTATTTAACCAACGATTCAACTTACTCTAATCTTACTAACAATTGCAAAGTAAAATCATCTGAAAAATCTATATTCTCGAGCATTATTTAACTTTGCCTCCAATTAGAAGAAAAACCAACATGATTTTTCGAAACGCCCAGAAACTGTCATTCTTATTCACAATAGGCCTAGTGACCAGTGGCTGTCAGACAATTGATACAATCTCTGAAAACATTAAGCTGCCACAAAGCACATCTAAGCCCGCTCACTCACAATTTGCCAAAAACCAAATGCCGCACACTATGCTAAAAAAACCTGTGGCATCAGGTACGTTGACATCAAAATACGGTTATCGTCTAAACCCCGCTGGTATCCCATTGCCTAAAAAACACAGCGGTGTTGACTATCGTGCAGACACTGGCACATCAATATTTGCTGCGGCTGATGGCGTTATAGTCGACAAACGGGTCAGCTCTTCCTACGGAAAATTGATGAAGATAAGCCACGACAATGGTTTCTCAACTTTTTACGCACACATGGATACTTTTGGAGCCACCCTAGATAAAGGGTCAGAAGTCACTAAAGGGCAAGTGATTGGTACAGTGGGCTCTACTGGTCGTTCAACCGGCCCCCATTTGCATTTTGAACTACTATATCGCGGCAAAAAAATTGACCCTCTATTCAAATAGAGAGATAAATCCGTCCTTTTAAACGTCTTATCCGCTTTTGCGTTACTCAATCTGAGTGACGTATCAATTTATTATATCTACCGATGCGTAGTTTCTTCTCGACGGCTATTGGTACACCCTTCGCAAACAGCTTATTCTGCAAAGCTCATTTCGAATAAAAAAAGACATACGAGTTATGAGTTTTTCTTTGATTATAATTGAATTAATCACAATAATATCAGCAGTATCAAGATGCCATAAACACTAAGTTTAAGCATACTTGATACTGCTAATTGCCAGTCGATGTATCGTTCTAAGATTTACAAGAGATCGAAAGAAAGCCTGAGATCAAAATCGTAGGCGAAATCCAAATCAGTGCCCGTAGCGATATCAGCTGACGTTATCAAACTAGCTCTAGGGCTTAACTCATATACCAAGGTAGAGTTTACACTTAAGCCAACGATCTCATCGTCGGACCCCACTGCCATAGCAAGGCTGGCAGCACTGGACAACCAAAGGTAATCGTTTAATTCCCGCTGGTAACCCGCCGTTGCTCTGGCCGCCAACAAGCTATCATCGGTGATGGCAACTTTTGCGCCGCCACTGACTCCTGTCGATATATTGATAGGCCAATATTGCTGGTACGAAGCAAAGAGCGAAATAACATCATCATCAGTACTGTTGGTAGGATCTGGAATACCAAGCGACGAGAATGTGCTCGAGAAATCGTTTAATCCATTATCTATTTCGTCTCTTGAGTTAAACTCAAAGCCGGTTTTAACCTCAGCACCACCTTGCCAATCAAAAAATCCGCGCTCATTGAATATGTAGTTCATATCAAATACAGCGTCCAGATCAGCACCACCACTCACAAGGCCCTGAGCAGACAAGTACTGCCAAATTTCCTTATACAATCGTCTGCTGTACTTTCCTGCTTGGATATTGGAGAGCAAAGGCAAACCATGAGCCTCATCGATCGCCAAACGACGATATTTAATGCGCTCATCAATGACCTTAGCAAGATCGTAAAGCTGCTCTGTTGTCGGTACAGAAGACATGTAACCGGAAGCTGAAAGTAGCTCAGTGAGCGCCCACGCTTGGTGAAAAGACAAGTTGCTGTAGATTCTGCCGCGACCCAAACCTACAGATAGACCAACCTCACTGGGATTGTCTTCATCACTTTCTTCCACGTACCCAAAGCCTAGAGCTGCAGAGGCAAACCAAAATGACCTCGGATCTGCAGTGCCACTGTCGACGATACTGAACAATTGCCCAATATTATCTATCGAACCGGAACCCGCAGCCACATAACTGCGCATACTATAGGAGGAGCCTAAGCCAAAGTTAAAGCCAGCAGATTTGCGTATTCCAAGTGCAGCGTTACCAGTGATGCTGTATTGATCGTCAACATCTTGCGCGAACTGATCGTAGTCTAAGAAGCCATCAATGATGGTCTGCCCGTCCAACATATCCGATTGATGCTGCAAATCTAATATCCCGTCTAAATCAATATCCGCATCAGGGCGAGGATTAAAATAGTTATTGATTTCGGGTGGCGTAGGTTCGGCAAACACAACACCAGCTGTTAATAAAAGAGATATTCCGGCTCCTACACACTTAGTACGCATAAATTGCTGTCCTGTTGTTGGTCGTTAGCATCATATTCAAATGCGCTGACTGGCAAAACCACATAAGCTAAGAGCAGTGTGGATTAATTTATATTTACATTAACTATTGGTAACCATTACATCATATCGGATTTTTCTTGATTCAAGAAGTACTTAGATATTTTAAAGGCACAGTGAACATGATCAATTTCAATCATATTTACTGTCAAAGTGGAATCCCAGATATTGGCACTTGCAAAACACTATTATTGATGTTTCAGTGGTGCTAAAAATTTAAGAAATCCAAGTACAAAACACATCTAAATGTCTGTCTAAGCTGCCTGCTTATCCTTGTATTTAAAACCCTCATGATTCTCCAATAGTTGGCAGAGACCAACCCGGTGTGGTGGCGCAAGCAGCGCAGAAGATCAGCTAATAACATGCATATTCCAACGCACTCTAGATGGCGGACCCATCCGGCTCAATGTCTGCACCGCAGGTACAATTGCCATCATTGTGAACAACAAATAATGACACACCCAAAATCCAATCCCGCCATCGACAGCTTTCGTTGCTCTTTGAATGAATCCAAGTAAACTTACAAATTTTCGATCTTGCATTTATGTACTTAGGAATTTTCAATTGATTTACATTCTCGAAGCGCCATTGCATCAAGGGTAATAATTCGCTCTATCTATCGCCTGAATGGTTGCAGAAAAATTGGCTAAGCGACATTCGAGTCGATGAATCGCAGTTCTGGTAAAGAAGGAATTTATAAACTATCAATTTTATAGAATATAAAAATAAACAAAACGCATAATGTGATCAATTTTACTCTAGTAATACAACACATACTTCTAACTGATCTAGCTTATTATTCTAAGCCCCGTAAATATTGCATTTTTTTTTCAGCCACTGAGAAGTCAACAAAACACCTCGGAATAACACTGAAATGCACACGTCCGTTTTGCAACAACCCGTGTGAACTTCCCCGTTCAACTATTGCGATTGGTATTGAGCTGAAGTCTGTGTGCAACGTTATAACCGCGGCGGAGCCGTTATAATAACCTCGAGAAATTACATGCTTATCAACACGTTCCCACGGGAGGAAAAAGTAATCATGTCGACTTCGGTTGGCCAGTATGTAGGCACCTTGATCGTTGGCAAAAAACTCAATACGTCTTATCTTGAGTAGCTGTACCGCCACATAGACATACCATGAAAACAAAACAGCGCACATTGATACGGCAAAAACAAACTCGCTGTGGCGCTCGCCAGGAAAAAACAGTTCTTTAGTGAAGCCGACATAGATCATCAAACCAATCGACCCAGTAACCATAATTGTGTTTAACCATACCGCTCCTGCACCCGAGAGGCTGATGAACATCTTGTTTGAGCGATTCTGCTTTTGTATGTCCCTATAGCTCAGCCGCACTTGCGTTGGAGCCTCAGGCTGAGCATTCGTAGCAGTATCTGACAGTTGGGTAGGCATGATATCGATAGCTTGTTGTCGATCAGAATTCAGTCGAATAGGTTCAGATTCTAGATGAGTGAAACAAAGATTAGTCTTTTTTCTCAATTGTGATCTCAATAGCCTTGCTATTGCCTGCAAACCATTTTTGAACGTACAAAGTACCGACGATCGGAGCAGTTCCCTCTTCAGGAATTTCCTTGTAGCGCACACTATTTTTTGTTTCTTTTTCGTATTCGAAATTTACTATTTTTTTAGACATATCAATATCCCGATACCCTACCAATTATTGAGTAAGCATAGGCCACTAAGTCGCTATACAAGACAATTATCTCAACACCACAGCAGCATCTGAGGAATCATACAGCACAAAAGCCACATACTCGACGTGCTGCATATCTACAGCGCTACACGGCCTTCAATGATCATTCAAAGTACAGCGGTAGCTTCGACTTCAATAAGGATATCTGGATGGGTGAGGCCCTTCACGACGCACACTGTATTAGCGGGAGGATTGACAGGAAAATAGTCGCTCAGCAACTTCCGAACGCTGGGCACATCTTCTTCTCTGCTCAAGTAGGTGACCAATCTGACAACATCGCTAAGTTCGGCACCCGAGTTTGACAACACCGCTTTTATGCTCTCAAACACTAACTGGCCCTGAGCGTCAAAGTTATCAGTGCCAAGTATTGTTCCATTCTTAGTCGCCGGAATCTGACCAGAGCAATAGAGAAATTTACTGACATTGGCAACCTCAACACAGTGGGTATAGTTACTAAAAGGCTCATGGACAGCCATGCTGTTTTTGTAACTTTTAGTTGCCACAAACTGATCCTCTTATATATATATTGGTAAAAAGCATAAAAGCACAGATATGAGCAAACACACAAGCTATTCAGCGGATGCTTGGGTATAAACACCAACCCAAAACGTTGGCAAATAATGAGTTTTTTAGGGATTTCCGTGATACGTAAATGCCCGCAGTTAAATCTGCTTTCTATACTCCCGAATTGTCTGGATTAGCGACCAGAGCCCAGCTTCTACAGGAATATTTTTATCATTGAAAAGCACTGAGATGTATAAGTCGTCCTCTGGGACATAAGCTACAACACTCCTGAAACCTGTTATACCACCAGTATGACCAAGCATTTGTCCCGGACCGGGATAGATATTATAAAACTGAACACCCATTCCATAAAACATTTGAGCAATATTGTCCATGGGAGCCAACATGGAATACATACTCTGCATCTGATCTACAGAAACAACGTCGCCCGCCATAAACGCATACCAAAATTTAAGAACATCTTCAGCGGTAGACGCAATTCCACCTGCTGCATACGCAGTCGCATAACCATCATTCACCTGCACAGCTAAGCTGGCATTGTGACCGTCAACTATTGAAACAGTGTAAGCGCCAGCAAATCGACATATAGCCCTTCGCTTAACTCCCTGCTATGGCATATTCCACGGCAGAAGCGCTTCTA
>JAYJME010000063.1:0-52415 GCA_036873775.1 Costaria costata
TTTTACTTGGTTTTAGAGGGAGTTGCGTTTAAGAACGCAACTCGCGAGTTGTGTATACCGGTTCGCACTACGTACTACATAGAATAAGGCCAAGGCGCGAGCGAACTGAGCGATGTCGGGGGCAGACCAGGCGACGCCGGCGACAAGGGAGGCGATGGTGGGAGCAAGCTCAGCGACGGCCGACTCGAGCAAACAGAGCGACAGTCTGAGCGAACGGAGCTCGTTGCACCGTGGTTCAGCTAAGTTTTGGTAAAGCTCGTGCCGCCGAGCGCGGTGTGGCATGTTGCTTTTACGTGGAGCGACGAGATCGATTGCGAGACGAGTGAACGGGGCGATGGGTCGGGAGCGAACGGGGCCGATGCAAGCGAGCGGGGTGACGGTCCGAGCGAACGGACGCGAGGCGACGGTAAGAGCGAACGGAGCGCGTTGCACGAACGTTCAGATCGCTTTTGCCATGCTCGTCGTACCGCCGTGCGCGTGCGGCATGACGACGTGGAATTCCCTGACTCCGACTTCTCCGAATAGCATTTATTTACATTTCTCACATTTTGTAGCAGCACTTTCCTCGTATTTCCAAAACATGGATTTCCTAATTTTTTTTTGTTTTTCTTCCATTTGCCCAACGAAGAACCTGAACCTCTCTTCCACCTCTAGATATCTTTGAAAGGAGAGCCAAATCTGTTGTATACCCATCGGGAGGGTTTTCCAAGAGATGTGCAGGGAGTTAGCGACAGGGAGCTTATCACTTGTGCTCGATGACCACTCAACCACTCTGTCGCTTTTGGCCTGTGTTGGTAGGGTGCCGCGTGGGACTGCGTTGGTTTAGGCACGTGGCTCGCTGCGCTCGCCCGTGTGCGTTGATAGGGTGATTAGTGTGACTACGTTGGTTCAGGCACGTGGCTCACTGCGCTTGCCTGTGTGCGCTGGTAGGGTGTTGGTGAGACTGCGCTGGTAGGTTGTTGGTGGGGCTGCGTTGATTGAAACACGTGTCTCGCTGCGCTCGCCAGTAGGCGCTTGTAGAATGTCGGTGGGACTGCGTTGATTGAGGCGCGTGGCTCGCCGCGCTCGCCTGTGTGTGCTGGAAGGGTGTTGGTGGAAGAACCCCAAAAGTATGAGATATTATTTTTTAAAGCAAAATTCGACTACCCTTGGGTTGTATGCTGTTACAGGCTGATTCAGGCAAGAAACCCCAAATTATGTCAGCTACGAATGAGGATCGCAATATCTACTCGAATGTCACATATTTGGTATCACACTGACCGCCATGAATACTAGAAAAGGGTGACATAGCCATTTGTTTTGTTGAGGACCTAGGACTGGCGGAGGCGATGAAAATGTGTCCAAACTAGTCAGAGGCCTTCAAAGAGGTCAAGAACAGTAAGGCGTTCCCTTAAGCAGAAAAAACAAATCTCTTATTGTTTTCTGGACGAGCAGCTTCCAGGTGGTCCGAGGCATGTTTGTACAAATTTGCACGCAAATATTCGAAGGACTGACTGCGTATCACCAATATGAAGTCATATTTAACAACATCGAATCTATACTGAAACCAAGTAATTTCCAGGCTGAGCAGTAATTATGCACCTTCACCGCACAAAAGTTCAAATGTTCACGCCGTTTTTGAGAGTTGTACCCTGGATATATGCACACGTGTTCAATGTGCCTCTGCCGAGCGCTTTACGAATGTTTTCTTTTCGCCGTGAGTTTGGAATCTCTTAAGACCCAAATTTCGTTAAAAAAAACGAAATACATGGCGAAAAAAAAACTAACAAAAAACCCATCCGTTGAACATTCGTCAAAGGCACATTAGACACGTGTTCAAATTTTCATGGGCTAACTCTCAAAAATGGCATGGGTATTGGGCCCTGAAAAAATGTCGGGTGGTATGCTTGAACCAGCCTACACGCTGTTACTACTGTCGATTGCAAAGAGTAATTTGGTTGTGGGAAAATTGATTATTATATTATTTGTTTTTCCTATAACTTAAAAAAAGAAGGAAACACTTGGTTTTCCTTGAAATAAAAGCACGAATCGCAATCGACACAACCGCCTACCGCAGGCTGAGCGCGATTTGAAAAATCATTGAGGAGCTGCCTCGATCTCGCTTGGCCAAAGAAAAGCTTTGGAAAATAGAGCAAACAAGAAAAGACCGGTGGTATCATAGTCACCTAAACCCAGGTGACTTACAGCGCCTATGTTTTTTCAGGCGGAAGAATTTTGGCTTTCTATCGCTACGACTTCGCACTTGACGTTTGGAACAGAAAATTGACCAAAACCGCCATTTAGCAGGGGCCGCCACGACACGCCGCGGGTACGGCCGAGGACGTTACTCGCAGGGTCGGGAAGGGCGAGCAAGCTGAGGCACGTTCAGGAAACGGCACACCGAGAGGCGGACCCCACCTGAGCTATTTCGTGGACGGCTCCAAACCTGATCTAAAACAGGCTCTTCGGCTGCTCTCGCGCAAGCCACAACATAGTCGTACATGTATGTATACTAATAGAGGTGGCTATACAGCGAAATAAAGAGATTGTTGTAGAGAGCCTTAAAACTCCGTTTATCATATACCTGGTATAGCTCGTAGCTAATGCGGCCAACTACTGAACATTCAATTCACGTTGACATTTTCAATTTGCCGGTTCGACGCCCACTTTCGAATTGTTGTTTCTTGTCGGCACTATGGAATACTACTGATTTTTAATGTACATTGGACAGACGAAGCCACAGATTTGCTCGAGCTACGTAGCCCTTTCCGGAGTAGATGGATGAGTATATACGGTAGAACCTATATATATATATATGAGCTATAATATGTTTCTCGAGTGCGAGTTATACTATGATATATTATGCTGATGTAGCTACACGTGTTTGCCGGGTTTGAACTGTGGAGGAAGGGTAGCCCTTTAGCTCGTCTTTCCAGTACACGAGAGTAGACAATAGGAAGCACTAGCTCATTTTTACAGTGGATGAGGATAAATACATAAGAACTATCGATAGATGAGCTGCAACAGTATCACATGTTTGTGTTTTGTTGAGTTGTTAGAAATTATATATACCGAGTGTGACCTGCTGTTAGATGGTTCTTAACATATGCTTTTTCCGGGTGTGTGAACTTTGTATGGGAGCTAATGCATTTGTCATCTAGCTCTAATATAGCTGGGATCGGAGAAGCTCTTCGTCTTCGCATTTTTGCCTGCTGTGAGCTATGGCAGACAGGTGAAATGTTAATAATTATTATTGCTCATGACCTGCCCTATGCGTGCAGATAATCCGAGCCTTGCTGGGAAAGGAGCGCCACATTCCAGGCACCCCCACACGGTTGATGTGGTATCTAAACATTCCCGGGTCACCCAATCAATCAAGCTTTCAGCCCCGACTTAGCCCTACCTGTCCATCATGATACCAACATACATGCTAATATACTAGTTGTGTTGCTGCAGTTGCAACCGGAGTACCCTCTGGATGGATTCCATTTGCAACCGTATATAGCCAACGTTTCAACCCATGGACCAGTATGTGCACAAAAAAAAACAGTACCATCCAAAAGTACTTGGCGACGCTTGCTACGATAGAGGTTGCACTTTTTGGCTTTTTTGTTTCTGAATGACGGGGATCATTCAACCAAAATCGTCGGAATCTCATTCATATTTAGCAATCTGACTTTTTTCAATGCCTAGTCCATGGGTTTGCTGATAGGGCTGCCCTTCCAGTTTACTCAAAACCAGTTTTCGGGTGTGATATTGAGCTCCTAAAGCGAAGAGCCTCAGAAATAACATCATGGAACAACACCTCTATCGTAGCATGGGTCTGGCTCACATTCCAAACCAGATGCTTCTAGGTTTGGACCCGCGGACAGGAATACAGTTTTTACTTCGAAGCAGCTACATACAAATTCCATTACTATACATACGCGGTCACTTGGCTACCTCTCAAAATCTTCCAGATGAGTCTGGACACCTCGGCCCGAACGGTCGTGTTGATCAATTGCAGAGAGCCCTCTGGAGGTATTAGGCGTAACCCTTTGGAGTGGGATGCTGACCCTGCAGAGGGATGTAATATAAAACCCTGCAGAGGACAATATTCCCGGCAGATGATTCGGTGTGGTGTGGCCCCAATCGTCGCGTTGACAAACTGCAGAAAACCCTCCACAGGGATTCGGCGCAACCCGCAAGCAACCCTCTAGAGGGGATGTCCACCATCTGGGGGGATCCTATATGCAACCCTCCAGAGGGGAGTATTTCCTGCAGATGGTGTTAAACCCTCTACATGTCAAAGGTAATTTGGGAGTTGATCCTCTGCAGATCTTCCCAGGTAGGTTTCCCTCTGGAGAGTTAGCCATACATACACTCCATGGCGAGCGGGGGGCGTGGGGAGGCGCCCTCCCCGGGACGCCCCCCTCTCTCCGCAGGAGCGGGGGAGGTCCGCGGGAATGACTGGTTTCTAATCTTGTCCGGAAACGTTTGATTTCCCTTGGGTGTTTATATTGGGTCCCCGTTTTGTGGTTTCCATTTGTGTTAAATGATATTTTACGGGGACGGTACACCCTCCGGAACGTCGTCTTCGCGATAACCCGCTGACAACTACTTCGTGAGGGCACCGCTTCGAGTCCCACCGGCTTCCTATTTGTATTTTTAACCCTATTTATTGTATGTATTTTTTCAGTATACCAGTTAGTATGTGTTGTGTTTTAGCGTTTCTTAGTACGTGTTTTTTTTGTTGATATTTTTCAGTTTAAATTGTAACGTGCACACTACTGCTGCACGTACGGATTTACTGCTGTAGCACATGGTGGGTGGGTCCATGGGTTGGTGAGTCTGTGGCTTGGTCGCTTGGAACATGGGTGACTCGTTCCATGCCCGTGGATGGTGGTCCTGATACCTGTCTTAATCGTTTTGTTTTTGTCCGCCATATCGGCCCCGCTCTTGCAGAGGTAGGTTTGCTTGCGGGTTTACTATGATGCCTACTGACGCCGGGGGGAAAACAATGTTCTTATCACTCCTTACCCAGTTCGTAGTCGACCAGATAAGTTGTATCTTCGATATTATCAGCTCCCTGAGTGTGTCAATGCACGTTGAGCTAACGTGCCACTACGAAAACAACCGCAAGATGCCAGATATGTGCGAACGTTGTACGCAGCCACGTACCTCAGCGGTGGCGATGGGAACAGATTAGAGGGTCGAGTTCTACCACACCTGCTATGGTACGGGTGCGCTGATCGTTGCCCGAGGCTCCTCACTTGAAACTCTCTATAATTGCTCCACAGAGCTGTGATATTACTCCGCCGAAAACAGACTGCCATATGATTACGCGCTAAACCTTACGAACACCGTCATGAGCACTGTAAAACGTGACTCGATTCCAACGATACTAGGAAGACCCTGAGTCAGGGGTCCCGTCAGCTCCCAGTTATGTTTTGGCCTAAAAGTGATACTAGCCTATTGAACCACGCGTCGCTCATAGTCGTGGCTTCTAGGAATATGTTTTCGGTTATGATGAAAGCTATGTGGAGGTGTTGTTAATTAAATATGCAAGCGCTAATCACGCATGCGCGAGTTGCAAAATATATGCAGAAAATACTTTTTACTTCGTTCCGCAGAATCCCCCTATTCTTAGACACCGACGAACCAAGAAAATAATAGCACCACCTAAAAACCGACCAATGCAACACGAACGACCTAGAATCTAGGATGCTGCGATAAGGCAGTAAAATTCAAACGCCGAACTATTAGCTGCCAGCGGCCAACTAGCGGGGTTGGAATCGGAATGGTAGTCGGAGGGCAAGTCATCCACGCCATTTATATTTTTGGGAACAACTAGCAGGCCAGCTTTCGCCAAAGCTTGTCGATCGGCCTTCCGACACCGATACGACGAAATCCTGGAAGAAGCCGGGGGCAATGTGGGCAGGGTATTGAGCGCAGGGAGTTGGGGTGAGAAACAAATAGTGTACAAACCTGGCGAGGAAAAGTCGTACACACTAACTCTCAAACCACGGCGTAGGTCGATGAACGCATCGATGCCAATAGACCCCTTGCAATAAACATTGCAACGAACTAGTCGTCTGTGATACAGTATTATGTATGTTACAGCTATTGTTGTGATCTGCCCAGAACACACATGCACTGTTTTTGGTCGACTTGTGAACTACTACCAAACGAGTATAAATATGCCTCGCTCATCCTGTATATACGCCATAGGTGAACAAACAAGCAGCAACAAAACTACAGCGTACAGCGCAACGGCGGACGAGGTCAGCGATATTTAATATAGGACGAGGTCTGGTGTCCAAACTTTAACTTACGCGAAGGATAAAGACATTGAAGCAAGACATACCTTGGTAATATCAAATAGCTACACAGCGTGTGGCCTTCTAGGCCAGCGATATACACTACACGGTAGAGGGAGCTAAACATGCGACTAAGAAGCGTACGAGGAATCATGTATTTGCCCGTCTCGAGACCTCGCGAAGCACGAGATTCAACGCCAAAACGTTCGCGCGAGTCAAGGTCGGCGACATACTGTAAAAGGTAGGTTGATAAACATATAGGAGGAATCATATTACATTATTCGCACCAAGTGTGGGAAGACATACCCTAGAGCGCAATATTCGCGCAAAGCTCAAGATCTCTACAGTATCACGTTGTCATTTGGGCGCAATTGTCCTTCGATTTCGCTCTTTTCTTCAGCACCTTCACGGCCGATTTCGCTTATTTCTTCAGCACCTTCACGGCCGAGCGCTCGTCCTGCTCGTTCGGAGTAGTGATGAACCACGACTTGTTGTTAAAACGGTCCGAGTGTCCGACGCAAATGTGGGTGAGGAAAGAGGGGATTGTGGTGGAAGTGGAGAGTGGGTGGGCTCGGCGGCGTAAAAATATGCCCACCCCAGGACCTGTAAACTCTGATGGCGGCCGTCGACTATTACGTGGGCGTGTTGCCGTCCAACTCCCACAAGCCCCTGGCAATTTTGCCAATCAAAAGAAGAGGGTTTTGCGGCGAAACTTCATACACCATATACTCCCGAATCCAACAAACTACTAACCCTGCCTATAGAAAAATATGTTTGTCACGCAAAGCTGTGCGCAACGTGTACTTATTTACCCGAACAATCAGAAGAAGAGAGTAATTGGGCAAGCTCACAAAAACAGTCGACGGTTGGCGGTTATCAACGGCCAATTACGGCATAAATGTTGTCCCCATCCGACAACCCTAACCTACTCCGTCGTCACGGTAGATGTCATCCATCAGGGAGACCGTGTGCACATAAATGTTACGAGTTTTTAGGTGGGCTGTAAACAAATATATTTAGTTGTTTTCACGGCTAATTCACTGCATCCGCAAGTAGATTCGACGCCGGGCATTGTAACCCATGAGCACCACGTTTAATATGTAGGGGACGGTGGAATAGAGTATAAACGTATTGCTGGCGCAAGGGCAGAAAAAACAACACCACCTTACGAAAAAGGTCCGAGCGAAAACAAACCGGAGTGACCCTACTATCACGGGACCACTTAGTTTTAGATTCCCCCATTGTCTAGGAGAAACACACTCCCGTGTTGTGTCGGGTTTGTTTTTAGATGCCCTTACTATTACAGGGGACTATAGCTAATAGGACCTACTGTAGACACAATAGGACCTATTGTAGACACCAAAACGTATATATTTCCATGTGTTTGCTAATAATATTGCGTCCATAGTTAGTAGGACCTACTGTAGACACAATATAACCTACTGTAGACACCAAAACCTATATGTTTTACTAGTTTTCGCTAACAATATTTGGTCCTATTTTCTATGGTCCCCCGTAATAATCACTCAATGAAATATCTCGTCACCCTCATAATAGACTGCGTGCAACAGCAAGTAGGATCATACGCGGCTCACACCTCGTCGAGTACAACGTCGAAGCTGTCGTGTCTACAGCAATCGTCAATCAGACCAGTATCCCAAGACGATGACAGTTTCCAGGCAAGACTGTACCAAATTACTTCTTATAGATATCGTAGGAACAGCGCATACAAAACACTACTCAACCAAGACGACAGCGAGAAGATATTACTCTAGACTGTCAAGTTGCTTGTAGTAGCAAGAGCGTATATATAGATTGAGTAAATCTGATCCGAAGTACAATGAATGCTTGCGAGTTCATAAATTAGTTTCCACCCAGAGGCACACGATCAAAAATATCTGGAGACGGCACCTCCGTCCGTTGACGGACGGCATTGTTCCAATAGTATACTTGACCAGCGTCAAACTATGTATTGGATGCTAATGTGGAACGCTTGGTTTGACACCCTCGACCGCTTTACGGTTCTCCTTGACTGGCCGTTTCCTGATATATTTCCACATGACCAACGCATTAGTGACGCGTGCTACGATAGAGATTGCACATTATGTCATTTTTTGGTTTGTGAATAGCGGGGCTCCTTAACCCAACGTCGTTCGAATGTCATTTTTGTTTGCAGTGCTTTGTATGATTTTGTTTAATGCGTAGTCCATGGGTTTTTGTTCAGCGTGCTGCCCTTCCAGTTTACTCAAAAATGATCTTCTGGTGTGATACGGATCTCCTAAAGTGAAGAGCCCCAGAAGCAAAAGAATGGAACCACACCTCTATCGTAGCATGGGTCTAGTATGATCAATTTTCTGCGAACACTCTGCCCCCGTTGGGCACATTCACAAACTTTCGATACAACGCCCAAAATTAAATTAATCCACACATCAACTAGTTTCCACCTTCGAGGTAGTTATTTTGATCATCACGAAGCACTCTATGTTCGTGCTGACAACATGTGGAACTTAGGGAGCGGTCTTACATACCTGACACAGTACTGTAAACACAGGCTGGCTCAGGCAAGTAACCCCAAATTGTGTCCTCCATGAATGCTGATCGCAATACATACCGGAATGGCACATATTTGGTATCATGCAGACCGCATGAATACTGGAAGAGGGTGACATAGCCATTTTTTTGCTAAGACCTAGGACTGGCGGTAGCGCCGAAAATGTGTCCGGACCAAGCACAGGCCTTGAAAAGGTCAATAACAGTGAGGCGTTTCCTTAGGAAGAAAGGGGTATCCCATTGTTTTCTGGACGAGCCGCTTGCAGGTGCTCCAAGGTATGGGTTTACAATTTTTCACTCAAATAATCGAAGAACTGACTGCGAAGGACCAATAATAAGTCATATTTAACGCCCCAAATCGAATCTAAACTGAAACCAAGTAAATTCCGGGCGAAACCGAAATTTATTACGTTTACCGCACAAAAGTCTAAATGCCTACTCCGTTTTTGGGAGATAGACCCTGGAATTTTGCACATGGGTTCAATGTGCCCCTGCCGAACGCTTGAGAAATGATTTTTGTGCCGGAAAATTGGGATCCGGTAAGACCCAAATATCCGAAACAAAAACCGAAATATCTGGCGAAAAAACAAAACAAGAAAAACCCCATCCGTTAAAAGTTCAGCAGGGGCACATTAAACACGTGTGCAAAATGTAATGGTATTACTCTCGAAAACAACGCAGACATTCGACCCTGAAGGGATTTTGGGTTTCTTGCCTGGACCAGCCTGTAGGTGTGTTTGAGTCTATGATACACAGGGTCTACAAGGCCGGAAGGTACTATACTAATATTTGGCCTGGTCTACGAAGCGTTCATGGTGCTGTGGATACGGATTATACGTGTACTGATTGTCGCGTCATGGACGCACATGCCAATCGTTGGAGATGCGCAGGAACAAGACGAAAGTAGAGTGAGACCACCGTCATACAGGTTGGAGCCATACGGCCGTCGTAATTGCCGGTAGTAGTGTACTTCATGTACGATATTCACATTACAATTGTATATAAATGCTTCCGGTGGCGCCGTTAGCTCCTGCGCCACCGATGGCTCGTTTACAAACTGCCCTTATTCGAAAACACCACCTCACGCTTCATGTACAGGCTTAGGACGTCGGCGATTTGCCTGTTTGGCTTGGACGTGGTGCAGCAAACTATGATGCCCTATTCCATTAGTCAAATATGCCACTTCACATCACAACTGTAGAACGATGACACGCGTTTACAGCATGCGTATCGCAAACACAATTGAAAACCAAAACGTTCCATCCGCACGATTGGCGTTCGATTCATCATTTAACGTGCTGTGTTGCCGCCCAGCGATTCCTACCACCAGCAGTAGCATATCACCCGACACGCACAATGCGTAGACCCTGACAGAACACCGCCGGGTTTCACTTCACCCCTCGAAATAGTGTTAAGAGTACAGCATGATCTTGATGCAACTACAGTAATAGCTGTGGCAATGTATTGAGTTGTGTGCCTTCAAGTTGTTCGTCATCGACCTCGCAGAGGTAGTCCTATCTAATTTGTAACTTGGTTGCAGCCACCTCGGCGATAAAGTGTTCAAGGGGCCGGTGAAATCGTCTTACCTGTTTGTCGTCCTAGGCCGTACGATCATCGTTCATTCGGCACGCTCGACACCTCAAACTTATAGTTGTCAAACTGCCGTGGTAGTCCATTCCGGGTGCCCGCGATAATAGTTTGTCTTTATTTGGTGATCGTCGCGTTCTTTCTTGTAGGTCCGAGTTACGCTGCATCCCAGGGTGAGTACAACCTGGTCACATCGCGCTAGCGGCTTGCTCTTATGATCACACCTAGGCACTGGCATAACTGAGTACAATGTCAGCATTGTTACACCCGTGGGCCCTTTCTTCCATCGAGGTGTTTGATCAACCCTCCCTCGCACGCGGTCGTTCGAAAAGCTCAATCCCAACATAAAGTTCGTGTATAGTATTTTTATTGGGGTGTTTCACGATGATAATATCGGGGAGTAACTAAAGCCACTGAGGTCCGTTCTTCCAAACACGCCCGCCGGTGAGCCGTTTAGATTGCGTATTTGACCGTCACCGAACCATCTGGTCACTATCAATGCACCCCAGGCAAACTGAATATGCCAAACATTTACTCTTTCTCTTAAAAGTAAGACTAATGCATTTTATCGGAAGATCGTGCCCCATACAACATCAATTCCAGTACTATATTTCCCATCAGCTGGTGCATTTTATCGGAAGATCGTGCCCCATAAAACACCAATACCAGTACTATATGGGTGTAACTCGCGGCTTTCATGAACAATTATTTCATAGAAGTCGCCCATGCATGAGGTGGTGTCCACCCTACACATTGATCCCGAAAGGTAACAAACAGTAAAACAGGTTGATTCAGTAGTGCTCATCAAACGGTACTAACCCGTCAGCACTCGCTATTTCGTTGTTGTAAAATCAACTCTGACAACCACGCCACTTGACTCTGACAACCACGCCACTTGACTCTGACAACCACGCCACTTGACTCTGACAACCACGCCACTTGTTTATCGGTTCATCGTTCGCGCAGGATGAAGATCAACACCGTGGTCATGATGGGGGTTTGGTTGACTACTTCCTTTATCTCAGGAGTAGACGCAGCATCGTGCCCAGCAGATACTGTCGAGTTGGACGTGATTACGGCAGCTGACGTACAAACTCTCAGGGAGGCGTTGACCTGCACGGGGTCCGGAGATTTCAACATCGTCTGGTACAGCAGCCTAAACATCGAACAAACGATTGACGTGTCAAATCAGAAGAACATCACGCTAACTGGGGTCGGGTTTCCCACTCTTCGCGCCGCGTTGGAAGAAGACAATAATGCAGGGGGCGATGTTCGTGATGGAAGTGCGACGGGGATATTTGCTATTTCTGACGAGTCCGCCCTTCGTATTCGGGACTTGGCGCTGGCAGGGGGCAATACACAGGACGGAGGGGCTGTTAGTGTCAGGTCTTCCAGCTCTTTGTACGTGTTCGGGTGCACGTTCGCAAACAATCATGCTTCGAACGGAGGTATGTCAACATCGTAGTATCAACCATCGAAACAAATACGGCGTAGTATCAACCATCCAAACCAAATACGGCGTAGTATCAACAACAGTCAATGTACCATGCCCTTCCCACTTGCTGCACGACACGCTCTGGCCGCTTGTAAGTACCAACCCTGGAATGTGGCTGACTTTCATTGGCACCTCCCAGTATCATTGGCTGCAGGCTAACCACAGTTTGAAGGTACGCCAGGTCGAGTGTTTGTACCGCAGTCACCATACTGACCAGGATGTAGCCCTTTCTACACTCAATCCTGGACATACCGACCAAGACGGGGTATACAATCATACAAACTAGGGGCTAACGACGGGCCCCGCCGCCTGTGTGGGCGGTGGGCGGGACCATACTGGAATAATGGGACGGCCTGTCCACAATGTTCAGCCTATACATATTGTCGAACACGCATTTGGAAACATATTATATACTGGTATTCTGTAATACATAGTACATTCGTAGTACACTGAAGGGCGACAGTGTTGGCGTTAGAAACACTTGGCGAGCAGATGTGTGGACGTCGTACGAGTAACAAAGCATTAGCCATTGACCAGCAGGCAGCGTGAGACAGGCGTGGAGGGGTGAACCAAGTACATGGCAAACTCGTGATACACTACAACACCGAAATTATAGGAGTATTTTCTGTATCGCCTTGGTTACCTTCAATGTCTCCGTCTGTCCTCCTGTTGGTCTCCCGCGCCGATCCCCAAACATTACGGATATCGTCAGGTTCAAACTAGGCGAACCAAATGTAGATCCCGGGCAAAGTCCACCCTGTTTTTGCGAGTTCGACCCTGACATTTCGTTCACCAGTCCGATGAACCCTTGCCCAACTTTCGAACGACAGTGTTGTATTTTGTTTACTTTTGGTCATATATTTGGTAATATATGGTTTCCCGACTTGTTTGCGTCTTGGGCATGAAGGGAGAAATGTGTTTCGAACGAAAAAAAACATCCCAAAGCCCCTGCGTTTCGGTTTCCGTCGAGGGCGCACAGAACACGTGCACGGAGTTTCAGGGTCCACTTCACACGAGCGGCGTGGTCAGTTGGACTTTTGTACGAGAAACTGAAAAACGTTTACCTCATATCCTTGAATTTTCTTGATTTCAGTACCAAGCGATGTAGGGCGTAACACCTGACTTAAAAGCCACACACCTCTTGTCAGATCTTCGACTATTTGTGCCCAACTCCCTTCAACCATGGCTTGCAGCGTGTGGCGTCGGCTGGTTTTGAAACATGTATATAAATGTAGTTCGCCGATTTTTTGGAGCCAGATAGCTGAAATCGCTTAAAGCCGATTTCGACAGATAAAAAAACATGTCGTGTGTTTAGCCGAGATCAACGCATACCATCCGAATTCTGGGACGTTGTAAACAATGTTGGAAGAGATAACAGAGAAACATTCCACGAGCTTGTCTGGTATATAGAGAAATTGAAATAATACAACGTCTGACATGACGTAAAACCTTCGAATACGCAATTGTTCGGCTAAGTTTACAACTTACTGGGAACAACGTTCGCCCAAATCAACACCAATGTGTTTTATATCTGACAATGTCCTCGGTTTCCCCTGTTCATAGTTTTCACAATGATACCGACTACGTACCAGGTATTATGTGGCATTCAACCCGACACTTAATGCCGCATTCGTCGGGCTTAAACATTATCACGCTCAGCGTGAACCAGCCCGTAGGAATGTCTTGCATTTCGGACGCCGATATGATTCAGGCGTTAGATTAGTACGGTATCACACATTTACGACCGGTAAAATTGTTTCGTGGAGTCGCTCATAGCGCTAGCTGCCTCTAAATGTGTTTTGGGCATGTCCAGTACGTCCCTCGAAGAATGGCCCTCGCGGTGTGAGCGGCCTATACTGTTGTTGTTGTTGTTCTTCGCAAATTGTTTGATCTCCATCCTCTCGTATGCGAGACGACTATAACCTCTGCCGAAACGAGCGTGGTGCTGGTTAGCAAACCGACACAACCTGGAACTCAATTGGAAAAAGAATCTTCTCAAACGGGAAAACAAAACCTACGAGCTCTAAACATTTGAAGCTGTCTGACGTATTGCGCGGCCTAATCGGGAAACGTACCAATCCCCAGGAGCCAGAAAAAAAACTGTTACTGTATTTGTTTAGGGGAAATGCTTAACCGGTTATCTTCTACACGAAGTCTTTCGAAACGAACCTGGTACTTGTTCTCTGTAGACTTCACTGTTGGTACTCCACGCTTTCTTCTTTACTCGACTGGGCGTACCATCGATATGTTCCTGGCATTGTATGTACAGTAGATTGCTAGTTTATTTGGGACCCCTATCGTAGATACAGTGAGCATACTTTCCCGACCATCTGATCCGCCATAAACATGGTGGTTTGGAATAATATGCCATTGAAAAGGGGTGCAAGTCCATCTTCCAAAGCAATCCGCGTTCTGAATGTTCCAAATGTGTGACATTTTCATCGGATAGACACCTTATAGCTGTACTAGTATCTGATTTACTGGGGTGTGTACACCGTGGTTGTCCTACACAACGCGTTTGCATGACAGTGCATTGTCTTCTCTCCTAACCAGTATTATGTCACATGTGTGCTCTCTGTCTCTGTGTCTCTCTGGGACAAATTATTAACTCCAACCTTGGGTAATGCTGGATGTCAACAGATAGAACGAGCCAAGAACAGTTCTGTGGGAAGAACACACACAACAACACACCCTTTCGGAGGGGTTGTATACATAGGATGTTGAGTTTAAACCAGGCTGTGGCTGCTTTTTGACGCGCCTAATGTGCGCCGCACGTTGTATGACCCCACATAAATAAAACACGCGGAGAATGTTGGTCAAAGAACCCAGGGTTTTTTACGGTTCTTTCTGTCCGTACACGGTGCGGTTTTATAAAATGAAAACTCATACGGTGCGGTTCGGTGCGGGTTTCATTCTCACGGGTGCGGTGCGGTGCGGTGCGGTCTTCCGAATCAGGAAACCTAACGGTGCGGTTCGGTCCGGTTTTACGATATCGTTTCTCTTACGGTGAGGTACGGTGCGTTTTTGAAGGGGCCAGAAATCCTTCGGCGCGGCGCGGTGCGGTTAATCGCACGGAACCGATACGAACAATCGCACCGTGAAGAACCCCGAAAATAAAGAAAGTTCTTGTATGATGTCGTCAACCCTACGACGGTGCGGTTTTCGGTTCTGTTTCATGTCCTACGGTGCGGTTCAGTACATTTTTCATGAACCGAAAAACCTACGGTGCGGTTTGGTGCGGTTTCCAGAAATCGGAAATCGTACGGTGCGGTTCGGTGCGGTTTTCATTGCCACGGTGCGGTGCGGTGCTGTTTTCAGAAACAGGAAAACCTACGATGCGGTTCGGTGCGGTTTTACGATATCGTTAAATCTTACGGTGCGATGCGGTGCTGTTTTTAAGAGGGCAAAAACCCTAGTGTGCGGCGCGGTGCGGTGAACCGCACCGAACCGCACCGAACCGATACCAAACACCGCACCGTGAAGACCCGTGAAATAAACCTTACATTACGTTTCCCCGGAAGTTCTAAACAGCAAAAGTGAGACATCATGTTCGACATTACGTCGGTTCCAGTGGGCATGGTTCAAGCGCTAAAGCTCAGGGGCATCGCACGGAATGAGTGTCGTTCCAGGTGGTGCTAAGTTGTTCACGACGCGCATAACTGAACGTCGTGTCTTGTTCCGGGTTGCCTGTGACGCTGACTAAGCCACCATTTGTCGGGTTGTTGATTCCGTGCGAATGGTTGGTTCGATTTCGCTTGTGGCGATACTCTGTTTCTTGAAGGTATACTATAACTTCTTGTTTATCGTGTTCGTTCATGTTTACCGTACTAATTGTTCGTCGGTATCTTGTGCAAATCGTGTAGTTGTTCCCCTCTGGTCTCGTTGTTGCCAGGATGTTACGTCTGTCCTACCCGCGACTGCTCATTAATATTGATGACGACACCAAATGATATATATCTAACATTGCTTATAGCTTGTCGAGACACCGGCTGTTGCGTGTTCGTCTACTTAGGTGCCATCTACGCATACAACTCCGATATCTACGTCGAGGGCTCCAACGTGTTTGCAAACAACTCAGCGGAGACCGGAGGTGAGGGAAAATGTTCAATAAAATATACTATACCAGGTATTGTTTACCTGGCGGTCTAGGGGGGTATGTCCTCCTTATAAATAAGCCCAAACAGGTGAGGTCCAAACAAGCCCAGTAGGGTTACATTCGTGTGGAGAAGATGACTTGCAGAACCCTAGCGTGTGACAACATGATGGCTGAAAGAGGCATGGCGCCTGAGACTGCTGTAACGTACTGTTGCCTTGTCGAAACAGACGGGATAATAAGAAAAACTACATTTATTTTGTAGGTCGGCCTAACCAAACATTAGAGCTGTGATGGGGGAAGCAAAGAGAGAGTGTTGGGAGAGCTAGGAGCGTGAACAGGCGGGGGTCATCACACTGCGGTGCGATCACCGAATACGTCGGACATGGTCATGTGACATGATCATCACGTGGGACCTTCTCTCGCAGTTCTTCAAGAAATATTCCTACAACCTTCCAATGATCTGCCCTTGATAATCCGACTCTGCAATATTGATTTTACCTCACATCATCGTGATTTTCCCGGCATCGAAACAGTATACCTGCAGACGTTAGAGCTGCCCATATACTCCGACACTCACCCTCGATGAAAACTTACTTTTCACGATCACCACGTCGACATAAATATATTCCGTACATTCACAGAAACCAATCAACAACCAAAATGGACGGGTAGACCCATGCTACGATAGAGGTGTTGTTCCATTATGTTTTTTCTGAGGCTCTCAACTTTAGGAGCTCCGTATCACACCCGAAAACAGGTTTTGAGCAAACTGGAAGGGCTGATCGACGAGAAAACCCGTTGACTAGGCATTTACAAAAATTATGTTGCCAAACAAGAATGACATTCGGACGAGTTTGGGCTAAGGAGCCCCGATATTCAGAAACAAAAAAGCTAAAAAGTGCAACCTCTATCGTAGCACGCGTCGGTATTTACATGTTAAGGACCGAGCGACAACGGCGGCATCACGTGGACGATTTCCCGAAAACCAAAAATGAATTCACCTATTTCAACTTAGGGTTAGATTATTTTGGGAATTAACACCACCGCTAATCCACTCGCTAACTTTTGGTAGAGGACTTCCGTTCACCGCGTATACCTATATTGCAGACGCCGACGAGTTCCACGAGCCGTACTCGCCAATTGCGTCGGCACAGCAAATATTTTGGGTGCCCGCTGTCATGAACGATCTCCCACGCCATTGACCTCCGTCAACGGTGTCAGTTACGTGTGGTACTTGGCCTGCGTCGAGTCCCCTGCAAGCGTACCTGCGGAAATGGTTGCACTAACTGTTTATAATGTTTGCACGCCAATTAATCGGAGTATCAGGCTCCTAACTGCACCTTATTTTCATCCGTTGTATCCAAACGTAACGATCAATAATATCTCCCCATTGCTAGTGAATTCCACTTAACATATTATTTCCTATTCGCAGGTGCCATCTATGCCAAAAACACGGTTATCCAAGTACATGGCAACATCTCGTGGGAGAACAACGCCGCCAACAATACAGGAGGTGAGGTAGAGCACAAACGCTATAAAAAGTGCAAACTACGACGATTAACGTTTTTCCTAAACCTTTGTTGCTGTAGAGGGAAAGTATGTTCATCTTGTAGGGCTAGTGTTAGAGTGCCCACGTGCACAGGTAGTGAGTAAATGAACGTTCTACGCCCCCTCCCGTTCCACGAAAACCTTGCTGATAGAGAGCGGCTAAACTGCCACCAAGTGTATCACCATGTCCTCGGCAGAAGGCGATCTACTCGGCCACTCTACATTTCATCTATTTCAGATTCACCCCCGACAGCCTAATAAGCTCTCTTGAATGAAGCCCTTGTCAATGGACTTCACATTTAGGCATTCATTTGGATGGTGCAGGAACACGTACGATTGCCGTAGGCAATGCTTCGGTGTAACACGCCCATCGTTGGCGCCTGATTGACCGTCTGGTTTATTGCCATCATTGCTGGGTACGTGTTTTTTTATCATGTTGTGGTCAACTTCCCCAGCAGCATTATAAAGTGCGTTCAAGCTGCCCTTCACCCCTGAAGTCGGCAACCCCAAGGTTTCAGGAGGCAATAATGCTGTCCATTGCATCAGAAATCATGTGATCCGATACAACGCACGCTTGTTTCACGCTTGTTTCAACCCTCGGCCCTAACAATGTCTGGCCCAACTGCAGGTGTCGTATTTTCCGGTATCACGGACAACCAGTGTGCAACTCGATTTGTAGACCGCGCGAGCGTCTTGAGCTGTATAATCATTGGAGCGACCCACCGTCTAACACTATCTTCAACTGATGGAACCCTTATTGTCTGGCCTCCCTGCAGGTGCTATCTATGCAAAAGACACGGACATACATACCGACGGCAGCGCATGGTTCGAGAACAACTCAGCCAGAGATGAAGGAGGTAAGGAAGGGCACACGATGCTTTCCACAATAAGAGCAGCATCAAACTTATCTGGGGTTCTTTACCTGAAGGAGCTCTTAATCTCGCTATAAAGACATATTCTGAGAAGCACAACATCAAAACCTCAAGTGATCCCGGATGAATATAACGCATGCCCTTGCAAACGACAAACGGTGTGCCGGCGACATGGTGTACTTCATCACTTGCGGAATCCTTTAGTGATATACCAGTGTAGGCTTACCAAGACCTCACCGGAAACGTATCTCACGTGACCGTAGGTGCGGTCATTCTAGGAGACTGTCCGTTCGTGGCTTGCAAATATCCGCTTCGATAGAGTATAATGCTGGTGTATGTTGTATGTGCAGGAAATAGTGCTTTACTCCTTGTTTATTCCTTGTTGGTTCCTTGTTTACTCCTTGTTTATTCCTTGTATATACTCTGTGCTGCAATAATCATTTCGCCGCATCTTTAATAAGCGTCAACGAAAACTGAAGGTCGGGTCGACTTCCATCTTGTGCTCAAGCACCCTCTTGACCCTTTCGAAGGCAGGTATTACGACCAAACCAATGCCAGATGTGCTCGTAACCGCTGCCGAGAGGGAGAGGCGGGCAGCATTATCATCTGTAGCATACGAGTAGGGCATGTGAAAGGCTCTTTATCATATGTAGCATACGAGTAGGGCATGTGAAAGGCTCTTGCATTGTAGCCTGGAAATAGGTAGTACCGACCTTAGCAGCACGGGCTGCTTCATGTGACCTATGCGGCTGCAATAGTTTATTTGCATTTCCTCTATGTCACATAGGCCCTAAGCGGTTAAGCCAAAACACTTCGGCGCACGCAATGAGTATAATCATTTGGTAATTTCACTCCCAGCACGGTTATGAACTTAGGGTTAGGGTTAGGTGCAAATTCCACTCCCAGCACGGTTAGGAAACTGGAAGTCCCTCCTCCATGATAGTGAATTTGAAGAATATGGCTCGAATTTTATTTTGTGCACAACGATAAACGGAGGAAGATGGGAAATACACAACACCGGCCGGTTGGAAGAATACCCGAGGTCACGGATGAGCTGCCCATAAGCCACAACAGAGACAGAACAACTTGAAAACGATGACCCGTTTTGACGCCGGACTCATCCATGTAAAAGTGTACGCCGGAACCATCCGAGTCGGTAGGCGCAAAGGGACCAATCTTTCTTTGGTGTGTGGTAGTCGGACGCTGTCTTGCCAATATGCCTAAACCAATCTCTAAACGTGTGGGGATGCCCAAGGACGGTTCACAAAACCCGACACTATTAGAGACAACCAGATAGGGGGGGGCGTTGGCTGCTATGCTGGTGCAACAGACCGAGCTCATATGTTGTTTACACCAGTCCCCGGTGACCCGGATGTTGACTTGGTCTAAACGCTACGTTTTACAAGCTCTATGTTTCCTGTTGAACGTGGCGTACCCACGGCGTTTACCAAACACGTCTTATTTTGGCAGCCATCGACTCGATTATTCATCTATTATCGGAGGGTCCTCTCGAACACGAGACACGCTCAGGGGCGACGACACATCACTGGTCCTGACCCTTTTTTTTCTGGGGCTCCTAACTTTAGGAGCTCCATCCATATCACACCCGAACACTGTTTTTGAGTAAACTGGAAAGGCATCCTGGTGACCAAAACCATGGACTAGGCATTTAACAAAATAATATTGCTACACAATAATGACATCCGGACGATTTCTGGTTAAGGAGCCCCGTTATCCAGAAACAAAAAAGCAACCTCTATCGTAGCACGCGTCTCCTACTTGCGGCCTAAACTTGTGTAAGACGCCTGGTGAATCTGTAACGCCTACCAAGTGTGTAGGGACTGTCTGTTTCAGACGCACTTCTTATCGTCGTTCGATAAGGGGGAGGTTGTGGGCAAGCACCGTTTCCGGTGAGCAAGGTACTATTCAGGGCGAGGTAGTATCATCGACGACTAGAGCATCGCATGTTTGTGTCGACACTACTGTGATGCACGGTTATCGCTGATCGCATGCTAGAAAGCGCACCCACGCGTACTGCTTTCGATCCTCTCGTGTTTGGTAAATACAAGTGAGCATTACCCTTAGACAAAAACAAGACACCGGTGCAATTAACACCGATTGATGGCTTCCCTCCGAACCCGTCTACAGGTGTAATACCATGTGACAGTTTGATGCATGTTGCGATAGCGTGGCACCCGAACGAGTATGAGGGTCCTAAAAGGAGAAACTCTACTACCCAACCCAAACGCTTTGCCGGTAATGAGTGAAACTGAACGTGCTACCCGATGACTACTCCCATCGCCTGTCGTAGGCATACCATAGGCATCTAGGGAAACAGGAGAATAACGTTACAACGAGGTTGGGGTAAGGAACCTCGTCCTGCGGAAAACGTTTCAGATTTCTTCCCCGCATTAAAGTTCTTGTCCCGCCTTGTCGTTGTTGTGCTTACGCACGCACTCAAACTCGTACGTGAGTAGCGTCAAATTCCACGACTCCACCAGCGATGGGATGCATTGAGTACGTGAATCATGGATGCATTAGTTTGGATTATAAACATCTGTGTTACATTAGTGTAGATAATGAACCGAGCAAGACAACCTTTAACCCGCACAGCGTAGACCCTCTCTGGTGAGTCTCATACATATACCTAGAGTGCGTTGTTAGTTGTCTCTTCGATTGTGCAAGGTCTGGAACTGATCAAACATTCGAATCCCACCTGGTATATGCACACCAGACATTTTCGTCCTTTCCACGACATTTGAGTGTTGCCCGCGCCATCAACATTGCGCGGGTGTAGCACTTGTTGCGCGAAGCATGTAGCAATTTTTCCTATCAACATTGCGCGGGTGTAGCATTTGAGTGTTTTTTAACCGCAACCGGCGTGTGGTGCGCTGATAGGAAAAATTGGGCGTTCCTTTAGTGGCACAGGGACAACTGATCCGCCTCACCCTTAATCATTGCCATTGTCTATTACACCGACTTATTGCAGGTGCCTTGTATGCTTCCTCGTCTAATATTTCCATGGATGGCATCATAGAGTTTGCCGACAATTCGGCCGGCGGCAATGGAGGTGAGAAAGCTTTCGACAGATGATGATGGTGCACAGTACAGGTGCGGAAGAGAGAACCAGCTTCCCACACCAACCAGAAGAAACATTTCGACGGTAATCGTACTCAGGTTTGATGTGAACAGGATATGATTAGGGCAAGGCTATCTTCCATTTGGTGATGACTGGCCGTGCATAAACCACGTTCGGGTGGGACCATCTCAATATCTTACCACTTGTGTGAAGTGTTCAGCCGGACGGTTGTTGCCGTTGCTGTGCTTGTTGTCGGACCACACCCAACGGCTATTCGCCTCCACGAGTAACTGCGGTACGGAATCCCCGTTTGGTAATTCACCAAGGAAACTCCATTTAGTATTTCAAAAACGTGTTTGCCTACAGATGTTAATCCCACTATCAGATTACCACTAGGTGTCACCATCCTTCCCTGCACAACAACATTTGAACCTTGTCAAGAATCTGATGGCAGCGTCGAAATAAATCGGGGCCGGATGGACCGCCTTGGTCGACTTGCACCGATGCTGTATGGTGTGAGGGTTTGTGTTTTCGACACGGCCCTCGTTTTTTATCATCGACAAAATCAACACAAAGCACATTGCGCTACCTTTTTATCCTAACCGTTACTTGAACATGTGTTGTGTTCCCCAAGAGATCTCGAGGAGGCCTCCTAAACACTACTCCGATATTCTGGAACAATGCAATACTTGCTGTAGTAGAGCGTATATATAATGTCGTGCTTATGTCCCGGCTTTGACCGGTATTCTATCTTGGGTGACCTTATGTATCCTAAACGTATCGTATAATCCCATCCACAACCCAAACGTGTCGAATGCGTTCGACTTTAGGATCACCGGGAATGTTATCCTAAACGGGTTTCAGCTTTGCGGAGATGCAACGAAATATGTGCACCTTCCACAGAGTATCCCTGGCACTTACTCTCCTCCCCTCTCACGTATCCATGACCCGGACTCACAGCAGGAGTCATGAACGCTTTTAAGTCGTTGTTGCCGTGACGACGTCTAGATTCAACAGGTCGTGGTTGCCGTCACGTATTTTGGGTCTTAGTTTAATATTGACGGCAGCACTGAGTTCGCCAAATTGTTAGGGTTATGTTGGACAATTAGGGGTTAACTGCGCCAGGGTGCACTTGTTCATCCTTAATCATTGTCGCTCCTGATGCAAGCAAGTCATTTCCCACAGGCCACTGTGGTACTTGCCTGGTTGGTTTGGTAGAATCAGGTTCTGGCCAGATAAATTAGTGCACGGCAAAGATTGGAGAAAGACAGAGAGAGAGAGACAGAGACAGAGATCGAGGCAATGGGCTTTCTTGCCAACCCTAGGGCTTCCGACTGCACCTCTGCCATCAGTTGTCTGAACTACCGCCTGAGTCGTAACCACGCACGCTTGTTTGTGCACACCGGATTACCGACATCTGCCCATGCCCCAGGTGCCACCTGCTCAATAACACGGTTACCTATGTAGGTCGGCAGATCTGTTCTAATGCTTTAGTCCCGTTAAACGTTACACAAACGTGTTTGCGATTCATCCTGTTACGTCATCATGAACAAATGTCACCAAACGATTTCTTGCCTAATCGTAGGTGCAGTCTACGCCAAAGACACCGACATACAAACCGACGGCGACACATCGTTTGAAAACAACTCAGCGGACGAGCAAGGAGGTGAGAAAGGCCGCAGTTCGAATGGTCCACGTTTGGAGATATGTCTACTGTGCCCTGGCTTCAAGATATCCACCATACAATGGAATGCATCTGCCGCAAGCTAGGGTTATTGTTTCTAAGTGCCCTGATCTACAGAAGTAACACAATCATCATTTTGCCGTACCAATAACGAGCGTCAACCGATGTTAAACGACAAGTCTGCTGCCATACCGTGCACAAGCACGCTCTTCCTCCTTCCAAGAGGAGAAATGGCGACCAAACCTATGCCAGATGTGCTCGTATCCACCGTTTAGAAAGGGGGGGGGTCCAGCAGTACGACCTGTACTATGCGGTGTGCGTAGCGAAATGATCTTTGGATTGCAGTCTGGGCCGAGTACCTATATGAGTACAGTGGTCGTCTTCAATTGACCGATGCAGGGTTGTCGCCTTCAGTTTTTGTTTGCTCTAGGGTACATAGCCCCAAAGGAGTTAAGCCAAAACGACTTCAACACACACCGTGAGTATGAAACCGGCCTAGTTCCTCCCCCACCCACCTTTCGAAACCCTTCCATATACGACAGCAATATATACCATTTCCCGTGCTGTGGTGCAGATACCAACAAACCTCACTCGACGTACCTCTGTATTTTGATCACCCTGAACTTCTGATTGGTTACGGGCATGCGTTGTCGTCGACTCTGTAATGTCTCACCAAACCGACAAATTTGCCGATTTTCTAGAGAACTGTTGGGGAATGGTCCGTACCTGTCACTGCAGTGATCGATTTTGTAATGGACTTGTAAACATGGTTTAGGTCGCGCTGTCTTCATATATGCTGTGTCAGCAACGAATCGAACAGAGACGTCAACCCGTGCTGCGATACCCAAGTATGTGGCACTTGTTGGCGAAAATATGTATGACTGACATGGCTCCTCAATCATTGTAGAACTACAGTACACCGTACTGTGCCCAACGTCGGTCAACTACCAAGAATTTTGTTGAATCTAGACCAAGGCCACGGGGATATGCAGTGTTTAGCTCATGTACGATATGAAGGAATAAAACTTCTGCCGTGAGGAGGCCAGGTGAACATACCTTATTCTCTACCGTATGATGCTTCAGTCATACCCTAACTAACCCTAACCCTAACTAAAACCTAACCACACCTTAAACCTAACCCTTGGAGCAACCGCCACTAAACTACGTAGTGACTAACGTCGGGTGCGATTTATGCCAATAACATCGAGAGCCGATGTTTCAACAACCAGAATCAATCTTGTTTTCGCAACTACCCTGTTGTCAGTAGAGTCGTTAGTTGTATCCACAATTGTGCGATCCACCACCCCACATTCTTCTGACCTAGCCGTAGGTTCAATCTATTCCACCAAGTACGGAAATTCACGTTGACCGCATGAAAAACGTTTAAGAAGAACTCAACCAATGGATGCCGTGGCTCCAGCGCATTAACCCCGTTTGTTCATCGTACAAAGGGGTTTGACATTTTACGTTTCAGGGTGGGCGTATTTGCCCCTGATCCCATCTAGTTTACCCTGATTTTAGAACGGTCTCCGTGTTGGTTTTCGCATAACGGTCGTTTTCTACTAGCCTGAGCAAAACCCGCTTTCCATGGTGCAACTTGTTCCGTGCATAACAATACAGTTCAGACGATGGGAAGCTTTCCTTACATGCTAGGGAACTTTAAGGATGTGGCTCGAGCTAAGATACCCGACAAAATGACAAACGGGGAGGACTACGGAATACAAAAGCTCAGGCTTGTTTCAAACCAACCTGATGTACCGGATACGTTTCCCACAAGGCACGAGAGAGACCGAAACTGGTACAATCGAGTGCCATCGATTCAGAGGTGTGGGAAGGTCGTGGTCCGTGCCGCAATAGGAGCCGAAGTGCAATCCCGCTAGATCATTTTGCGGGCTATCAAAGGTTCCGACGTGTACTCGTGACAATATGTTGGACATTTTCCCTGATGTTTCTTGTCCTATTCTCTCCTCCAACGGTTTAACCTTGTACTGGCGTGATATCCTGCTAAGTACGCTGCGTTGTTCGTATGCACAGCACGTCACACTGCAGCTAGAATGCGGACGAAATAATTAATACGTTGATTTCGAACATCCCAATCCGAGTATCAATAGCTGCCATCCCCCGGGGAGGGTGGGTAGTCGCAGCATACGGGCCTGTTTGTTCCTGCAACAGGCTTAGACTCTTGTTGGCCAATATTGACCATATACTTCCTGTTAAAAAATTAGCCAAAAGTTGCAATGGTGGACTCCAGCGGCGACTCTGCCAACCCCATCAGGAGGAACGTTCAGCGTCCCTCCGGGGGAGCCTCCACTGGAGCCCATTCGGCCGGGCGAGGGTGTCTACGCTGGGCTTGCTTGCCTTTGTTCAGTCGGCACACAGTTCGTTACCCGGTGTTTAAATCACCACGTGAAAAACCGATCAAATGATCTTATCTGCGCACGTTGGTTGTACACCGAAAAGGGGGAACACGTGTTAAACTCCCGGACTAAGGAAACTTAGGTCGGTCATGAATTCGAGCCCAGCCCGATCGTTTACCACTACGGTACCTGGCCAGTAGTGATATTGAGGCTTGCTTCAGGTGGTCTCCCAAGCCCCCGAGGACACCCGTTGCGTAGAGTATGAGTATCGACAACTATACCTTTGCAGGGCCACTCGGGCTGCGTATGTTTGGGGTTCACATTGGTTTGGTAATTTGAGTTGTCCACCCCATTTGTATTCTTCGTCATTCTACTCCAGCTCCCTCCTTAGTAGGATGTCAGGTCACACTCAGTCGCTAAGAAGGTTATATTCCCTCCACCCCACCACAGTACGTGGCTTTATGTTTTTGGCGCAGAAGGTTCAGGATTTTGGACGGAATAGTGACTTGACACTCTATAGGTCAACGGGTTTCAATTAGAGTCATCGTTGCCAGTTTTGTTTTTTGGACACCTATTAAGTATAGAATTGCCTTGTCTACGGTGCACCAACAAGCGGCTACCCACTTATATATTTTTAGTCATGAACTCGCCGACTTGCACAAAGCAATAATATCTGCGAGTTAAAAAAAATGCTCATTGTCGGTGGTTATTGGTAGACTTAGGACCCATGCTTCGATAGAGGTGTTGTTCCATTCTTTTGTCTGAGGCTATTCACTTTAGGAGCTCCATATCACACCCGAAACTGTATTTGAGCAAACTGAAACAGCAGCCCGATCAGCATACTCATGGACTAGGCCTTCAAAACAATAACATTGCAAAACAAGAATGGCATTTCGACTATTTTGGGTTAAGGAGCCCCGTCATTCAGAAACAAAAAAGCCAAAACATGGAACAACACCTCTATCGTAGCACGCGTCTTAGTTAGTCTATGGAGGACTCAGTGTACAGAGGCAAATATTCTCATGATATCCAGGACTGCGGACACATAATTCCGGAGTGACGTTTGTGTTGAATTCCAAGCATACCAATAAAAAAGCAAACACACATTTCGTGTGAATTACGTGTTTCATAGGTATACTCGTGGTAAAACATTACTTGTGATACACGAATGTTTTCAACTTATCTCACAGCTTTGTGTGGAAGAAAGTCTCGGTCCCGAACACTTACCTTTCCGACCAAGTCCGCTCTTCAAATACGGGAAGTATAGGTACAGCCTAAACGCTTGTACGACACGAAGAGGTCGCTATTGAGCTATAATAGCGAGATTGCGAGGTATACGAAAAACTTGGATGAAAAATCGTTTTAAAGCCATGGTGTTGAGCCTAGTGAATACAGATACGTTTATCCACGGCAGGAGTCAGTTAATAGGTGGGGTCCGGGACTTAGTCGACTGATGATAAACTGCGTTCTGCCTTACAGTTTACTGGGCTGGTCTACGAGTAGAGGTTTGTTAAGAATGCTGAGCTAGTTCGTTGACAACTTTAGACACGATTTTTTCGACTCCAGATTCGGTGGAACCCCAGGAAGACGATTAAAGTTCACGTGAGGATTTTATGTTGAATTCAGGGACCGAGTATCCGTCGTGTTTTGTTTCGCTTCGTTTTGTTCGAGATGCGACACGAATGGTAGATGCACACTGGCACACTCTCCTCATCTTCCCATCGTGTACTCCTCTAGACCACCGAAAGTCAACCACAGCTGGCCTTGGCGTGCGATCACTTTCACCACCTCTGAGCCCAAGCCCATGCTTCCAGTCGGGTAACTCCGACGGGTGTGCTCTTTTTGTTGTAAACTATCTGACGTTACTCAGCAGATCTACTTCACGTCACAATCGGGCACAGCAAATCGAAATTCGGTCAAAATAGCGCAAACCTTAGCAACGCTAGCGTTCCGTGTGCCAAGAACCTCACCTCTCTCGCACAGACATTTCCCCCGCAACATTAAAAAAATCGCACTCTTGTGCTGCCGATACAAACACACGCGTCCGTTGATCAATACATGCTATTCCAGTTAATTGATTTGAACACATTTGGCTCGCTGCTAGCAGTTCCAGACACGCGTCGTCAGTGCCTGGTGCATTTGGCGTTGGTTCGTAACAAAAACCTGCCATGCACTCTAGTTCATCTTTCCATTGATCCGTTTGGACAATTTCAGCCCTGCCTCCGTACGATTGGTTGCCAGGGACCCTCCACGTTTGACTAGGCGGAATGCCATTAAAAGGTCTTCCGCGGTCAAGACTCAATCCTCAAACACGATGCATGTCTACTCCTATAGCAATCGCGGATGCCCACCGTAGTACTCCGTATTTCTTAATCATTTGGCGTGCTGCGTCAGCACTACGCCGAACCTTGTCTCTGTTCGTACGTACGTGTTGCCCATACGAGTTACATTCTCTGCGAATATCAAAATCTCTATCCATTGTGGACCTTTCCCTGTTTGTTCTTGGTTGTGTTGAAGTCCTATACGTAACCGCAAAAGTCAAGTCATCAGATGCCTGCACACCGGGGATTTCTCTGCCAGCTCACGACAATTTTATGTTACACACAACATCGCCTCCGGCCACCCTGGATCTCCTTGAGAGAACCGTGGTGTCGTTGTAACCACACCACGTCTTGCGTGTATTGCATCCACTCAGTAGCACAGAGACGGCTGACCCGCCTCACCATCATGACACAGTTTGGACCCTTGTGCCGACTGACCGCAGGCGCCATGTATGCGTCTTCGTGTAATGTCTCCATGGGCGGCGTCGTCGAGTTTCACAACAATTCGGCCAGTACATATGGAGGTGAGAACAGTCACGGCAGATGTTGATAGTGCCGAGGTTAAAGCTGAACCAAGCCTACGTGCGGACACCTGGCAGCGGATAGATCCCGACGGCGACCAAACTGGTGGTTTAGAAGAACACAACGATATAGCTGAAAGCTACCTTCTGTTAAATGATGCCTGGTCCCGCATAAACTGTTTTCAAGTGGGGCCCGCTAGATACCTTTCCACATCCGTGAATGGCATGACCGGGTGGGTCATACAGTGGAAAGCGTTATTTCGGACCACAATCAGCGGGTATAAGCCACTACGAGTGATTAAGGCACGGAATACCAGTTTGGCAATTCACCACGGCACGTGCATACATCCTTTCTAAAACGTGTATACCCGCTAATTGACCCAAAACAGTAGAAATAATGTACAACTACGATTGCGCCTAGAACAAGTGTCACGGCAGCCCCGAACCCATTGAAGCACGAAGCAACAAACTAACCCTGTCGGATATTTAGTCAAGTTGAAATATGATGCGTTTAGTTGTACCGGGGGACGAGTGGCATCGCTCTCACCTCTGCCGGCATCCGTCTTGACCCCGCAAATAGGGTGCGATTGATCACAGCACTATTCAACAAGAAGAGCTAGAATGACCCCTTGTATACAAGCCCGCTTCATGAATAAAAACATGGTCCACCGACCAGTGCGTTTGGCTTGCCACTGGTAGCTGTCAAAAACCAGCCTCGAACCGCCGGCGTGGGCTGCTGTTCCGCTTTCTCACCCAACAGAAAATCTTGACGAACGAGCGCAGGTTGCCGCTCCGGCCCCCCTCACTGAGGCTTGCTACTGCGGTGGTGACGAGTAAGGGGTTTGCACGTTCCTTGCTTCTTTCTGTAGTTGGTCGTATTTGTTCGGCTAGTCGTCAATATTCCCGGCATATTTTCCCGTTGCCTCCACGTTCCGCTGGGTGAACAGTTGAAAGTGGAAAGCTACTACTAGGTTCGCACGTTTAGAACAGGGCAAATTATAAGGTACATGTCCTTGTTTCTTACTACGTTCTGAGTTGGGATATCAACTCGTACTGACCATCGCCTTGCATCCCACGTCCATTTATATGGTTGTCGGCTGAGCATCCACCTCGAATATTAAAACTTCCGTACTGAAATGTGATTCACACATGTGACGTCTGGTGCAGACGGATGAGAACGGGGTTATTTAGTCCATTCAGCACGGCGACAGTACAAGTATTGGCTTGTGCGGCCCGCCGGACTCTCGATTCACTAACGTATATACGTAGGGTGAGATATCCTCATGGGGCCGCGGTCAACACCAATGAATATTGATATATATATATATATATATATAAAATGGTTCTCCGTCCTTGAGAGACCAACAATCAGCAAGTGATTTCTTTCAAGCCACGCTTCGTACAGGAAATGTCGAACTCGATTGCTCGGCGTTGCCTTGCCTGTCTCGACCGCGGCCGTCGACCATCGACTCATCACCCCTGAAACTACCCTCTACGGTGTCTACCTTCCCCTGAAGAAGCGAGCACCCGGAGCCAAACGAGTGTGAAGCTCCCGTCCGCGTGCAGTGGCAGCTCGTCTCGGCAGAATATCGATCTGGATTTTCCAGCATTGCGTCGTGCTCGGCGTTTGTTTTCATAGTCCGTACAAGTCCGTACAGAAGTGTGCGGCTTTTCATTTTCATTACTTGTATAAAATACGTCGGCTGTAAGTTCTCCCGATCGGCGTGGGGCCATAGGGAATATACAAATGCTACAACAACAGCACTCATGCCGTTCCTTTTCGACGGGTTCTATCACAACAACAGCAATATCGACCCCGAGCAAGGCCACCCTACTCGGACCCTCTATTGCTTCGACGAACAAAAGAGCAAGAACAGGAGCAACATTCTCGGGGAAATAGGTTGTCAAGCTACAGGTCGAGTACGTACCCTCACACATATGTGTATGCAATAATACTGCTGCAGTGTATGATGGTCTTCGTGCCACCCTGTCTGTCTGTTGTGCAGGAATAGTAGTACTGTTGTATGCGACTTGCAGAATTGCTTTTTGGGAGATAATTCTTAATAACGGGTTGAATTTTCGTTGAAAATTATGATTGGTAAAAATTAGTCCTTTTGTTTTAGAACGGATTTTGGGTTAGGGTTAATTTCGTGCACATGTGTACACTTATAGTGTATAATACACGGTACATACAAGTATAAACGAAGGAGTGGTTGGAATTGATTAATCGCGGGCTCGACCCGGGGCTAGTGCTGGCACATCAAACAGAATATACACGGAGCTTGCGTCCCGGGCCCAGTGTACGAGTACGAGTAGGAGTTAATGAGGTGTACACGGTCGCCCCGGTGGGCTAGCCGCCGACCACGAAGACTGCTAGAGTTCATGTCAGGAGTTCGAGTCTCCGTATGGAGATGTTTTTTCTCAAATGGCACCAACGGTACAGAGCGCATATTACAGCGTGTGTAGGCACAATTCGACGCTAGTCGACGAGAGAAGAAAGGGCTGAAGCCTTCTTGCAATACAAATGAAAAGCAAGAACCGAAGTGGGGAGGAGGGAGACAAACCTGCTTTATGGCCTGGGATCTGGGTTGCTACAAGGAAGGAGAGAAAAATGAAGGGAGAAGACTCTAAATGGGACGGAAACAAAATCATCACCTGGGCGAGCACAGCAATTCTTGCGTACAAATACTACGTACGTAGAAGGAGTACGTACCTTTGAACTTTTGACCCGCCACCCCCCACCCCGGTGGGGCGTTTTTGAAAACGATGCGTGGTCAAAGATCAAATGACTAACCCTAAGCCTTTTTAGCTGCCAACCAAACGAGAGACAACTGGCCTTTTTGCTTTCAACGGCAAATCGCATCACAAATATATATATATATATACAAATATTATGTGCTTTCCTTCCTTTCTCAAACGAGCTGAATCATTTCTTCTTTTTTCGCAAACAGACAATGCCCCGACATGTCATCCAATCGATATGGGTCATTTTGAATGTGTTTACAACAGGTGCACTGCAAGCTATTATTCACCCCTTGGCATTACTTCAAGTTCCTTCTGTGAATTATCCTATATTCAACAACCTGCCGAACTCGTACTCTGTCCTACCCGAAGGATTGGGGCCGGCGGCTGCAAACTCGAAAATACCAGACGTGCGTCTTTGATCCTATTCTGTGATTCCGAGTACTTGCGGTACAATCGCTTACGATGACCACTTGCTGTATTTCTAGTTTATTGCCCCTGGCACTGCTGTGGTTTTGCATCCTACCCCTCCTCCTTGCTGCAGTTTCCTCCAAACATTAGCAGAGGTCTCTTTTGTAACATAGCCCTGTTTTTCAATCGTGTATTGACTGCGTTCGATCAGTCTCACACACGAATTTGTTACAGCCCCCACAATATACTCCATGATATTGTCCAGTACTCTTGGTCGGAGCAACACCGCTTGCACGAATGCATTGTGTCTGTTGAGGCGTTGCGTGTGGCACGATACCGTAGACTGTATGGTTTCCGCTGAGTACCACGGGGACACCTGACCCATACGTTCAACGTATGTCACCGTCACTCCCATGGACTCGTTGCAGGAGCCGTATTCTCTTACCGGTCGGAGTTCAACATGCACGGCAGAACTGAGGTTTCCAACAACTGGGCCGGTTATCACGGAGGTAAGGAAGGCTACGCTAGGTGGTGTACAGTATCATGTGATATATCGACACGATGCTGGAATCAGCTGAAAGGGGGTTGTCTGCTAAACATCAACAGTATGTGTACGTGTGAGCCAGTGATGAGGCTAACGTCGGACGATAATTGATCGTTCGCGCCCAGGGGTACGAAGGTTTCGCCCTCTTGACAACTGCGTCGTTATCGGAGGGTAATACGCCGGAGCGGGTCCTACCTGTGTTGTTACCGACGCGGGGTGTCACATGCAGCGATACTTTCCAACCGCGGGCTGCTATGCCATGGGATCCTGCTTCATGGTTGGTACGGCAGGCTTTAGCCATCAGGCTCACGAAAAGTGCCATCGTCATTGCAACTGCACATGCCTTGCCTGTTGCTTGCGTGCGTAAGAAGTATTTGCAAGACTTCCTCTTCAAAGCACCCCACTTCCCAAAATGTCCCGTATTACGTTAGTTACCGCGGCCAACAAGGTTGATGATTTCGCATGTGGCACGTTACAGGTGGATATGTTTTGCAGGTGGACAGAGACATTCATCTCACCCTTTCTGTCATATCCTTATTGCCATAAAGATGCACCATACGTATGGCTTTATCTCTCCCGTTTTGGGGTTTCGTTGCTCTTTGGAGAGTGTTCCCGGGACAACGCTTTCATCGCCTACTGCAGCGCTAGGTATGACACCCAACAGCACATTCGCTTCCCACATCTACAGTTTCTCCTTGTACCGTTCGTTGTGGGCAGTCACCACACGTCTTCAAACTTTGTCTTGGCGCAGACAGCTTTTCAGCAACTCTAAACTTAACAAGACTTTCAACTTGCTGTAACCTACACTCGGGACCACAATCAAGTACCGCCGCTGTGGTACCTGCCAGACTATGGTCCTACAAGACTCGTACGACAAATGTAGGAATCAACATGCCATGGCACACTAAAACAAGCAGCGACTCAAGAGGGTCTCGACGTCGCTGTCAAGAATATCACCAGCGGTAGCGACTACCATCTGCAGCCGAACAATACAAGACACTGCTGACCTGGGATCGTATGACTTTCACAGTAGAGTCAGCTTGGGATTGATACTCTTTGCGCGTAGAGTTTGTCCGTTTTCTCAGAGTCGTCTTCACGCTCAAGGCGTGTACGGGCTTTCGGCCCTAGCGGACAGCTCGCATATTGTTTTTTTACAAGGTGTACCCTCAAGGAATAAACTATACCCCGCGGTCAACCAGAAACAAACACTCAACATGTCCATTCACACTTTAATCAATGTCTCAGGCAACTGGGACACTTGGTATGTCTACATGTTGGTGTTTTCCCCATACGTAAGGCCATTCCTATCGGGCAAACAAAACGTCACGATTGGTGACATTTGAGCATGACAAGATATAACGAGTCGTGACATTTCATTTCTAACGAAAACAGCTTATACATGGATGTCACGTTTCGTGATTTTTTCAAACTTCTGAAATACACGGGTCTTTGAGTTTGTGCGTGTGTGGGGCCTACTCCCACCGGTGGGGCCGGTGCCGACCTGCCCGGCTGGGCTGGTGAGGTGAAACCACCTACAACTCAGCCAGCCAGCCACGAATCTCACGCGCTGTCGGCCCGGCCTAGCCCGCGAGATTCCAACATCACGGGCCGTTTACCCGGCCGGGCCCATGAGCTTCTCAGAATATTTCCACTCTTCGTGCTGTTTCTCCTCCTGCTCGATGTTTCATGGCCGCATCGTGCTCGTCAGCCCGCGCCTAGCGTTTTCTTATAGGGCAGCTGCTCATTATCCGCAATCGGCATACGAAGCAGATTTTGTCACGCCCTGATACCGACCTTCCGATACCGTTGGCCGTCGGGCTCGGCCGGGATTACGTAGTGCCTTGATCTGGCTTAGTGCGTGCATGACACGATGTCACGAATCGTGACATGATTAGTTTTGGAAAAAGCTATGAAGAACTGATGTCATGATTCGTGATTTTATTGTCATCAATCATGACATAAACATCACGAATCATGACAAAAATGTCATGAACCCAGATTAATTTGCCCGATAGCGATGGTCCTTAATAAAACCTTAGTCGTATAGGAAAAATCGCCCGAACTCTACATGCGTTACGATACTGTACCATGAGATACAGGGACCAGAATACTACCTGGTACAATTTATGGGCCGACTCTTATGCAATATTTGGAATGGTGGATATATCGATGTTAAAAAAATATTCCTGGTATCTCGTCCCAAATAATTTCACAATTGATCAAGTTCGCATCTTATGGGGCCTGTTTGTTGGAAATATGTTCTTCTGAGATTTATCGATGTTCAAATTTGACGCAGTGATTTTATTTCGCCGTCTCTTTCCACCATTAATTTCATTGTTTTAGATATGTGGTGAAAAATGCTACTTTTTACACCCTGACGTGCTTTTATTTCCCGTGACTTTCTATAATTTGTTTGCCTTTCTTTTCGCCTTTCTTTCTTTTTCCTTCATTTCGCCTTACGTAGTTTTACTCTGTTTCCCCCTTGCGTGTGCATTTTGGTTCGTGCTCGGGGTAGCTCTGTTGTCTAACGTTATTGTTTTTTAGCTGTGGCTCTCCTTTTCGGTTGGAATGTTTTGTATTGTGCTCTTGATCTTGGTTTTCGTTTACTATTTTTCACTTTTTTCGTTTATATTATTTTATTTGTTCTTATTTGATTTTTTTTCGTTTTCTTTTCATTTATTTCACCTTCTCTCTTTTGATGCATGTCGGTTGCTGGCGTTTGGAAGTATGCTGTGCCTGTCGTACACAGTACGATGACATTACGTTGCGTTGTCCAACGCTGTAGTGCGTTATGTGTGCATCGTCCGATACAAACGCGGCTGTTGACAAATGGTCGCGTGATACTAGTTCACTGCCTCTCGCACTCGTTTTGCTACCAGAAACAGAATCGACGCCACCCCCGCCGCCCGGCCCCCGCCGCCCGGTGTCTCTCAACAAGAAATGTCAATGGCCTCAAATCGTACATATTTGAAGGTTCCCCTTCGGGATGTTGTTTACTTCCCACTCCGGGGGTGTAGCAAGGTGAATAGGGTGTACGAAGACATGCTATACATGAGCGTGCAGTACGGAGCGGCAGCAGTTGAAAACCCCACTCCAATCTTGGCTAAAGCTCGTGCCGTACTACGATCTCATCGTTGAGCGTAGGCTATTAACTGGCTATTTTCAAGGATTTAGAGCGGCGCTCCTCGTGATTACAAACACTTACCGCTTGTTTTAGTTTTAATTTTGGCAAAAAGCAAAACCAGACCAAACTTCTTAACTGTCACATTCTTAGCACATACGCGGACTGTATGCGACGTCTGTTGCTGTTTTCCTGCTGCTGCTGCTGCTCTACAGCTGCTGTACTGCGCGGGTGCGTTTAGAATTCAAGGAAGTGTGGGGTTTGAAATCGTCCAGCTTGACATCTGAATGGCCACACATATACGCTCACACGTACACACGCAGACGCAATGTTCGTAGCTTTTCCAAACGAAGAAGTTGAAGTGCCGCTGCGGTTGTACCATGGCTGCCAATAGACGTCAAAAGGGTTTAGGGCGTGATACACAGGTATATCTGGCAGGAACTTTATAGATCGACTGACAGCGCAACGTACGTATGATATGGACACTCAGATCTGCGTAGATTTTGATTCCTAAAGGCCGAAACGAAAAGGCGCACTTTGGTTTCTAAAGCTTCAACGCATATAGCACGGAGAGAGTTGCACAAAGGCCTGCAGCATAATACCAACTAATGCTGCACGACGCCTGATGTGTGCCTCGTTCAAGACGATGTTATCCTTGTTGCCTCGTGCGTGGTGTCTGCGGTGGGCCATATTCATGCGGCGGGGCAAAATCGAATACTCGTACTTCATGCCGAGATGAAAAAACAGTCCCACGCGTTTTCAATGACTCCGCCTCGGCGGTGCCAAGTCGAAACGCCTCCCCGTGGTTACTTGCCAGTTTCGACGACTTTGAACCACCAGAAAACGCGCCAAGGACCTCAGCCGGGGCCCAAACGTGAGCCGTGTGTACACGCGGGCCACTACGTTCCCCGCCGATGAGAGCACGAGAAACGACTCGCGGGCGGACGACAAACAAATGCCGAAAGCCCCCCAAAGTCCATTTTGTACATTGGCATATATACTTCCAACAGCCTCCATTTTCCAAAAACAGTTGTACGCCGAACGTCCTGTGAAACTGTTCTGTTTCCCCCGAATGTATTGTTTTATACCGTCTTCTTTTAGTTTGGATTCACACGTATATTTTCATTAGGCAATCTCCACTGCAAGTTGCCAAACCTCCACTCTGCAGCCTCCACATATAGTGGTATTCCCCATTAAAAATAATGCAAAAACTTGCACACCCCAAACATATACCTGGATTTTAGTATATATTGTTTGACGTCGCCAACATCTAGGGGGCCCTTTCCAGCATCGCCTGACCGAATATCATCGCCTTGCACGTTGTCTCCGACCACATTGAAACCGACGTACGGTCGACGATTTTACCATCCTCCGGACAAAACTCTTCAAGAACATAACGTGAGACACTGTATGGTGCGACTTCGAGGCGAACCGAGAGACAGGGCGCCAACGGAGGTCCAACGTGAACAGAGGACCAGAACCCGCTGGCAGCACGGGATCGTAAAAAGACCGAAGTCGGCGGGCAATGAAGCAGATCAATACCGTAGCAGTACCAGAGCAGTGACACAGTCAAGCCGTGAAGCAGCTGTATGAGAGTACAACACACTACCACAATCGTTGTGTCACCATCGTCTTCGTCGTGTTCCATATTTCTGCTTCCCACCTACACGCACATTTGACGAAAACTCTTAACATCCACCAGCGCTATTTTCTAGCGAGAGCTACGGTGTCGTACCATCGGTAAAGTGGACACGAGCCACATCGTAGACGCCTCCCAGAAAACCTCTATCCCACCCACCTCGAGTCCTCTCCGTCGGAGCGGCGCGTGCGCCAAGTTCCTGTTACTGTTTACCGCACCTTACACGTGGAACAGTGCCCGAGCCGATGCTTCTTGAACTCACCCACCTGGGGCCCCTTCCCCTTCCTCACGTAACTGTTTGCTGTGCGTTCTGTCGACTCACCGCAGGTGCCGTTCGTGTTTCTTTTTCAAATTTCTCCATGCACGGCATCATCGGGTTTACGAACAATTCGGCCGTCAGTACACTAAGCAGAGGAGGTGAGGATCGTATAGCAAGCACTGCCATGGCCATCGTCTTCAGGTCTACATACGGTGGGGTAGAGAGAAGGCTACGGTCGGTTTACGGTTTCCTGTAAGTGCAGAACTTGTATTTTGTTTGGCGACTCTCGACAACTTCCCGGGTACCTCGCGGGACTGGCCCTACCCGCGGTGTGGGTGGAGTCAGACTATACAAGATGCGATCATCCTCCCTTGCACCTTATGGTGGCAACGAACTCCTGCTTGGCATCCAACCCGGGGTTATACATATATAGTTTCAGTATGAGTTTCATTCACTCGCTCACAAACCAGTCTAATGACCCCACTAAGTGCCGAAACCCTTCTTCATAACACATGTTTATACGAGGTTACCACCCACAAACTCCCAGGGAGTATGTCAATGCGTTTTGAACGAGGCAATAACTAACTGAGCGCCTGAATGTCGCCGCGAAATATAGCGGAGTCAACAAACTGTCAGTACTTATTAACCGTTGACGTGGGGAAGTAGAGGATTGACCATCCAAGAAATTTGCCGTTGACGCTGTACATTTTGAGGTTGAAGACATTTATCACGATCATGGCCGTTTAGAAACGACCTGAAAGCCGAAAAGCTCAAAACTTGTTGGGCCTCATGGACTCTTGAACGAGCAGCGTTCCCCAAGGTACCCCCACGAGGCTTACAACGTATTTCGCCTTTAACCGGAGACAACGATAAAGTTGTTCAGCTCAAACATACATTGTCCGGGGCATGTTCCGCGTCGACATTGTAGCATGTTCTTGACAATGGTACCCATCTTGATCGTAGCCGTATGGGGGGTCGAAGGCTGGGGTCTGATTGGCAAGAATTACGATGAAACCAGGGACCGCGTTTCTTTAAACCTGGATGATCCTCGAAAACAATATCGAAACCGTTGAGCAACAGTGTACAGTTATTTAGGTTTAGGGCCGGTCCCTCCTATCCAGAGCCGGAGGGGCCTATTGTCTAAGGAGCCAACAATGGCGTAAATTTTATGTCCCCCTAAAGATGACGTCGACCTCCACTGTGGATGGAGTACGTTCGGTCGCCGCGCGACTAGCATTCGATACGTATGTGCTAAACGTTGTCACCGCGGCAAGGCCATATTTCGAGGGTTCGACCCCCTTTCGTCCCCGTGCGTCGAACCCTAGACGGCACCTGCACGTGTTCCGCGTGGCCCGAGCTCACGCGAGTTGAACGTGACAGAACAATGCCGGGAGTACCCGGCATCGTCATCAACCGGGAACTTCCGTCGCGGACAAACTCTTCGCGCCAATCTTCATACACACATTACTGCAACAGCACCAACAGCGGAACGCACGCACAGCACCGAGCCCACACAATCGAATGACGAATGTATGACGATGCTTTTCGTGGTCCCTGCCGCTCCTGCTGGTGGTCTAATTGAGGAAGTTAATGCTGCGTCCGCGTCTGCTGCTGCTTTTGCTGCTCATGTGCTGCTGACTTGCGGTGGTCATACAAAGTTTTTGTGTCAACCCAAGCAAAGTTTACTTTACCTAGTACACAGTCTGTCGTATCCCCCCTGAACCTGTGTCGCTCACCCTGCGTCGCGGCGTGCTCGACTCCCGAGTTTGCGATACTAAACTGGTCCAAGGTGACACAGGCGATCCAAGTACCAACTCAGCCGTACTCATCTGATTGGCGAGCTAGTAGAAGATGGGATAACTTCTTTCGTGCATGCAAAACACACATTTTCTCGTACCTCGATAACGCTACACTTGCCTAGTACGCATGAAAGATTTCACAGCAATTTCGGAGTGCGATGTTTTACCGGTGAGAAGTGGTCATGCGCAATCTTACGTACGGCGTCCAATACATTTTCTGTGAGAACGAATTTTTCCGTGGAAGTGTGTTTGCGGTTTTAGGTGGGGAAGTCAGCGGAACAACTACGCGGAAGAGAAAATGTTGACTGATGCACCCAAGCACGCAAAATCGACCTTGATGACGATTGAAAACGCATCCTACGTGGCCAAATCGTCAGTTTTCCCGCCGGTGACAGCTATTACTATTAATAGGTGGCAAACGAACGCCGCAGGTAACGGAATGTCACACTTACGACGGCCGTCGGGTCTCCCGCAGACGGACAGAGAGGTAGGGCCGCCAGCTCACGGACGAGTCAGTGTAGAGCCCGTCGCGGAACGAAAGGCGCCCGAGCCAGGCCTGCCAGAGCGAGTTGCTTCGACTATGTTTTGGGCGTAACAATGTATTTCCGCTGAATATCGTTTTTGGGGAATAAAAAGGGGACGAGGTGTTCGTTTTCCTGTTTTTGTCTGGTTCCATTGCGCACACTAACATTAAGATAGATCGTCCTCACAATAAACTTAAACTAGAGCATCTCAACACTTACGTGCAATATAAAAATTCCACTCTGAAACCAAGCGATTTGTTCGATAAAGAAGTCGTTAAAAAGTGAAAAGAATACCACGTACCTGGTATGGATTATCAAAACTCGAGCCATAATCGGAAAAAAAGTCAAAACTGAGGGAGATAGACGCTCAAGTGAGCGAGATAGACGCTCACACACTGACTTCGAGAAAAAAGAATAAAATTGAAACGGACAACAGAAAAATCAAGATATTGCCGGTCCTACACTAACATCAAGACAACATTTCCACACGAATGCCTAGAAGAAACTGTCCACACTAATTTGAATCTACTAGTATTTGTGATTGGTGGTACGTAATGAGGCGCGACCTCAACACCTGCAATAGTCTATTCGGCGATTCTATGGTTGTGTACACATGTTGAGATAATCACCGGCAAAAACGAAAGAAGCACCACACTCTCGCATATCATACTCGTACATTGTATTCGAAAATAAACAAAAATAATCAGCAGAACCAACAGCAACAGAAACAACTCCCACAACAGAGGAACCCGCAACAGGTTTCGCGTGATACTGAAACTGTTTGGGGGTCTGTGACGAAGGATAGTAATGCCAATAATTTAGCGGGCTTTACGCACGCCCCACGGAGAATAAGAGTGACTACCGTAGCAATGTGATAATGCTGTTGTATACGTACATATAGATGATGCGTACTCGTACTTTGGGTCACCAATCTGACACATGCAATGTATAACTCTTCTTTTAGTAGACTTCAGCAGTATATACCGATAAGTATGTGTAAGTGTCTAACCGCGATATAAATAGCTCTTCACAATTGGTGATAAGCAGTGTTATATGTACTGATACATATTATACGTATCTCGCGTAACTTCCGACGAATGTATCCTACATTCGCGCCTCCGCCCACTCCCAGCTAGCCAACCACAAACTTCATGATTATATCCCCGTTTGAAGATGCTTGTTTTTCGTGTCGAAACCCCTATCTGGCTGTATATTATTTCTCTCGAATAACAAAGAGAGTATGAGTTGAACTTTCAATGCGCAGGGCAGCCATTAACCTACTTTCAAGAATGCTTAGCGCCAAGTGATGCGCCTAAACATCCCGTGGTATCCATATCTACCTCGGTTGGTGTTCTCTATCCGGAAGGCTCGGCTTTCGTCTTGCTCGTCGTTTCAAGACTCTACCCGTACCTACACGATGGCGGTGAATAACTGTTCGACGTAATCGCCTACGATATCTCGATGGCATCATATTTTGATGGTGTTGAAAATCCTGTAATACATGTCTAGTTTGCCGAGGCGCTCACGAGGTCGGCTGCGGAAGGGTGGCTTAGCCTCCGTGTGTGTTTGCGGCCAGAGAATACGCGCGGGATCAAATTATACGAATGCACATATTCTGTAGCACTCGAGAGGGAAACACTGCCCAGGTCGCCTGCAGGGCAGGATAATGTGGCTTAACCTAACGTTCAGGCCGCGAACCGAACGCGTGTGTGCCTCAAAAACAAGATGCTGACACGGCAAGAAAATGCTGCCGGTGTGTTTGCCAATCTGGCCGGCTGCATCAACAACAATTTAACCCTGTGCTTACCTTTCGTCCTCAGACAAATGGCCTCCTTATTTGCTTCGAAACCTGTCACACCAAAGGAAACGCACACTGCAACGACATCTTCCACGACTAAAGCATACTCAGAACAATGAACAGAATATGGTTCTTGAGGTTTGATCGGATGGCACTGCCGGCAGCCCCCAACCTCCCGGAACACGGATGGATACATATATCCGTTGATATGCAATGCTTTGCGGGACGCTGGGGGTTGGCGGCTTACGTAACTCCGCGTTCTGGACCCTCTTTTGCCTTCCCTCGCTCCTCAAACGCGTTCGAGTGTTGTTTGGACGGGACGAACGACCCGCCTCCCCCACTTTTGTCTGTCAAGGTTTTAGATGTGGACTCATTGTTGGTCGTTGCCGGATAAGGACGGTATTGTGGCTCCTTTAGGCTACCCCACAATTCCCACGAATGTATTGTTCCGCAGGCGGCAGTAGGCGTATCACCAGAACATATTTATGACTCAGAAACAGAGCACATTCTTTGCAAACAAAGTATTTGTTTGTCTGTTTTCTATGTTTGAGACCTATACTTCATATGCTCTCAACGGAAGTAAATATCTTTCTGTCGTTTGTTTTGCATACGTTACCGTAGTTATTCAATAAATTCGTCAGGAAATCCGCCAACGTTTGGGGATATTTATTTGTTCCTCCCTTCTTGCTTTAGACAAGGTATTCAAAGTATATCTTGAAGCACAAAACAACAACTCTCTATGATTTGCGAGTTTTTGTGTGTGGCTTGCTTGAACGTCGAGTTCCTGACTGCACCTCGTAAGCCCGGTTTGGCTGCCTACGAGAACTGCTTGATGGACCCGACGCCCTTTCACGTCCACTAGCTGCGTGGCCCTATTCGTCGGGTTTCGTTTTTTGGCGGGAGCTCCATGAGGTGTCCACGAGAGATATACAAAGGTTCTCTACGGGTGTTGCTGTGTATCACATTTTGGGTCTCCCGATTGGGACAAAATTTCAGCCGCTGCTCCACCTAAGGTCGACGTGTAGACCTCCATTGAAAAGTGCAGATGGCCAATATGGAGAAATTCACAAACTGAATAATACCTGGTACGGAACACTAAGCTGGTACACCCGTCTTAAGCTGCGAAACGAACATACGGAGGGTTCGGATGCCGCATGTCATAATAGTGGTGTAACCACTGGTATATCCACCGAAACAATGTCAACGCATTCTAGTCACCCAGACACACGGCGGCAAGGAGTGGGTTCTCCGTGGCTTTAGGTAGAGAGTCGCAAGCGTAATGGTGCAACCACGCTGAGAACGGAATAATGTTGTCAATGTGTCCTCTACGGGAAATCCTAGAGAACCGCTGTGTAACTCGAGGCTAGTGCTCGACAAAACGGAACACGAAAAACAAAACGAGAAATAACCATGTTTAAAAAAGGGCTGAAGACATCGATGGCTTGTCTACATACCACACTAGGGGCAACATTCTCGAAACTGAGCGCCACCATTTATGTCACGTTGATGTCCTTCACAAGTTTGGCGTCCGATTTGTGAACACTCTAGGATCTCGTTTCTGGTGTGTGGTGGCCGAGCTGTACGTTGCCAGATAGCCGAACTCGCCACCGAAGGGTCGGGTGGCCCCCTAAAACCCCTGGAATGACCTACCACTCCTAGATAAATCTGCAGAAACATATGTAGGGGGGGTTGTCGGGCTTACTGATGCAACACTCCAAAGCCACACGTTGTTTACGCTTGGAAGATTATTAGACCTTTCCGATGCCATGAACCCCGCACTTGACAGGGCTTCAACTGTACTCCTAACAAGCTGGGTGTGTCCTGTTCTCCTACGCGTGCCCATGACCGTCGCGACGCAGCGGGTCATCTTTGGAAACATGCATTGATTCCACCAATCTCAGCTTGGCGCATGTTCCCAAATAGTTTGGTTCATGGTTAAAGGCACTACCAGAGTCTATGTTTCCGGCCGGTGTCCCTTTACACCCGGTTTATCGAGTTGTTTTACCTACGGCGCACCGACCACCACGTGTGGTCACCGTTTGGTGGTGGTTCACCTATACTGCACCAGGGTATCACGTTCGTATCGGGATGGCGTTGGAGCCGACGTTGTGTAATACACCCACAGGAAACGTTAAACTCGCGTGTGCGCGTACTCTTTGGTTCAATGCTGCCGCTTAGGCGGCTTTCTCGTTGTCTAACCATCCGCCGCGAAACAGGAAGAACGGTTTGTGACTATGCTCGTCCTCGTTATTTCGCTGTCTCCATCATCCGCTTCACTACGGTAAACTGAAGCTTTGTATACGAACAACAGCAGATGTCGAATGCTTTACTTCCTGATTTGACATTACACCATTGCATTTTGATTCCAACGGTTATCCTCCAAGTAAGTTGGGTGAGATGGTCTGAAACGTGTCCATCCTCTTGTTTGTTGCTTCGTGTTTGACTGGGATCGGCTGAGGCAAGCAGAGGTGGAGAAGAGTGGGTGTTGCCCTGTTTATCGATTCAATTATACCCGATATCATCACGGGGCCGCAGGTCAGGAAAAACCGAGTTCTGCATCACCATCGTGACTGGTTTCCAGGCGGTCTCTCGGACTAACGTTTTTCACAGGTTCTTTAAACTTCATCAGATTAGGGTTATGGATAAGGTTGAGGATACTCTTACATAATCATCCACACCTCCTGTATCCGGTACAACTGCGTTTGTCGACCATCTCGAGGGTCACATCGCGAGCATCTTGTTCATCGCTGGTACTGTTGGTTTCGCACAACCTACCGCTTCTCCCTGATACGTTTCGTCGGAAACTTCCAGACCACCATTTCTTGCAAAAAGCTATTATGATATCTCATTCACAACACATGTTTGCAGCACTCACAAACTACTTGTCTTCCACAAGCCAGTATTCGAGTCGGATGTGTAGCATAACCCTACCTCGCTAGCACCCTTGATCGAGTGAGCAGTTCTTGAAAAAAAGCGCCCTGTCTGAGTGTACCTCATTTTGCGAGTGGCATGCTCTCATAGAACACGAGGCTTCCGTCACGTAACACAGGCAAACACGAGTAGCCCCTCTCACGATTTTTACCGCCTCGTTCGCGTGCTGACTGGCTACAGGATGCGTGTATGCTCTTAGCTCGGAGGTCCACATGAACGGCAGGGCCGAATTTGCTAACAATTGGGCCGGTTTCTATGGAGGTGAGGACGGTTATGTCCTGCCAGTATAGCCTTTCCTAAGTCTTGTTTTTTCCCGAGATTGCGCTGTTTGCCGACCCCTAGACTCACAGACTTCCCGCTTGAAGACCGCCTCCTCAATTTATTTGTGGGACCGTTCCGGTTTTTGTTTGCTTTCCAGTGTTTCAGTTTCGTGTTCTTGTGCGTACCCCAAGCGCGATTCCATCGGCGGTATCAGCGGCCACTGGTTCGTAGCGGAAGGGTCGGAAGGAGCGCGGTGGCCGTCTTGTTGGCCAGGCGTGGCGTGTCCATTATTATATGGGGCAAAAAATAGTGGGATATGTCTGGCTTGCTGCTGTCGGGACCAATCCAATATGTCCGAATATATAAGGGTATTGTTTTGTCTGTAAAACAAACTTCAAACTGTACATTGCTTTCGAGTCATTCTGAGATTTAAGGAAATAACTCCAATTTCTGACCACACAATCATGGCCAAGCGGGTGAACGAGAGCCACGGTGAGCACTGGGCTTCACGGGGTGCTAAGTCGCCAAATATTTCGAACTGCGACCGGCAGCGTCGTATATGTGGGTAGGAACCGGGTTGCTTCATTAAACGGGTCATATCGGCTACAATATAAGTGTGTTGCTTCGGTTGATTGCTTACTGTTGAATTATCATGCGCAAAATCCCCATGTGTTCTCACACTCGCCCACTGCTCGAACGCCTGACAGACACATTTGTAGTCCAGCGACTTCTACACATGTAGCAGAGAGTTTCGAACGCCAGACACAACGCTGCTTTGTTACTGCTGGCTACAGTATCACGAGAGGCTGGTTAGCATTCGTTATACCGGACTTCCGCTCCCGGCCCACCATTTGGCCAGGATCAAAACACCTGTTACTGCTTCACCTGTTGTTCGTGTTCGTGTGGAATATACATATCCCAGCCGACCTTCTCCGGGCACAGCAAACCCTTGGATTTGCATAAGAACCTATGTTACGACGAGAAACAGATATGACTATAGCCATGCAAGACACGTGACAGGGGGACATATCGTTTCACATTAAATGCTCTCGTTGACGGGGTGGTACAGAGAGCCACCAGACCTGTATGCCTTGGAGGCCTGTCCTGGTTGTCAACATACGAGGTACACTATACCGCCTCCCCTCTACAAGGAAACCTTGATTCACGTCTAGCCCCACACCGGGAGCGCCCGATACGGCGAACCCTTCCCCGATAAATATGCCATCCATGTGGCACTAACCTGGACAGGCACTGCACCTCATGAATCAAAGGCATTGTGTCACGTTCCCGGAACACTATTGAACCATCGTCGACATCCGAGATTGAACATACCCCGGAGTGTGTAGGGGGGAGGTGTGGTTGTAGAAAATCACCTGTAATCTGCTCTAACATTTATAGAAGGTTGGTTTACTCATGCTGCTGCTGGTTTAATGTTTGAACCAAATTCCACGAGTTGGTGTTGTGGGGTTTTAGCCGGCTGTAACGGAAAACTTGGAGAATGCTCGGAAGCGGGAAAAAGGGTGAAGAACCAACGGGTTTAATTTTAGAACTCAATGGCGCGGACTTATTCAGGGTATACAAATTTGGGGGTGGAGAAATTTAGTTCGTGGTCGGGTTTTCGATATTTCTGATCCAGCTGGAGTAAAGCCAAGCAAGACAGCACCACAGTACATAAACCACAGTAATGGACTCCTTAAACGCATAGAAAACTGTGGATACAATTGAAAATACGGTCGCGCGATCAGTTTTACCCCGATCGCTCATCTGAGCCCAGCTAAACACCTTATTACGGCGAAACCTCGCCGCGTGAAGCTTCCCTCTATTTGGAAATGCACCCGTAAAATGTATTTCGGTCGTTACCTGAGAGTGCCTCTGGAGTTTCTCGTACTGTAAATACTTGATTTCTCTAGAAGTAGTTTGAATCTGTCAAGAAGGGTTTCTAGCTCGCCAAGACGGCAATTTACGACCATACATGTATTCGTTAGATATTTTATTTTGACTTGGGCGCGCGGAAGCCGGGATATGTCCAATGTCAGCTGTGGCCGATAGTTAATCCAGATACGAGTTATTTCAACAAAATATACCCACCTTCTCTTAACGAAATATCAACGTATCCCTATAGAAAGTGCCATAACAACGTTTTGCCAATTCTGATACGACATCAGTCCACGTTTTGATTTCTGCGCGCATCCGAAATCGATACAAAACATCAGTATCGGAATGTCGTCAAAAATGAATTGGCGGCATGGCAAGACAGCAATGGCAGCAATTCCGATCGATAGTCCGGGTGTACGAAGATTAACGACGTTGCAAGGTATCAGATCGTCCACCACAATGATATTGACACTTATTATGCTGTACGAGGGTGTTATTGTTAGGGAGCTTGTCTTGATGGTCGTACCTCGGATCTTCTCCATACAGCAAGCGCTTACGGGATTACGCCCCTCATGGGAACCTCAACGAGTACTGGTTCGAATATGTGACCCCCGAGCCATACCAACACGATTTGTTGAGGGGTACATCGCTCTCCCGCCTGGCAAACGCCTATAGATAATACCTCACAGATTCGACAAGGCCGTGAATATTCTGAGCGGAAAGGGCTAGATATAGTTTATCAAGATTGTGTTTCCATTGGCTAGTGCCTATAGCGTGCATCACGCACCTTAACCAAAGTGTTCACGGTCGACGGTAAACATTTTGGAGCAGTATCATGGTCATTTGTAAAAATCACGTCTGCCAGCAACGCGTTTTGGATACTCTAGTAGAACATTGTGTAGCTGTTCCGCTCGCTACAGAAGAACAAAGTCGACATCGTCGTGACGTCTCCTTCAACACGTCTAGCACATGTGTTGCTGCGGTATACGCACGCCAAGTAGACGTTTTGAACAGCCTGCGCTACCCTCACATTCAGTGTGGACATCACCAGTGGGGGACGTCTGCAGCCCTGCGTTTTGAGATTTCAGCTGCTTGTGCCCACCACCCACCACCGTTCGTATTTGCTAGGGCACCGTCCTTCCTTGGTCAACACCCCACGTTCGCACGGGCGATAAAAGCACCACAATCGCCGTGGTGATCTATATGTTGAATCAACACCCGATTGTGAGCACCAGCCATACGCTAAATGTCGTGGTGTTTGTTTTACCCTCAACGTGATATCCACTTTATCCAAATGTTTTCGTTTTCCTTCTCCATACCGCACAGTCCAGTTGGAATCGTCAAGGCTCTACTCTGTAGCTAAACTGTATGACCCGTTTCTCCAATTACAATACTGGGGCTGCCATACCAAACATACGGAGATGGAATTTCAGATGTACAATGGGCACAAGTCAGATTCTCCGTCGTAGCACCGCTTGAACGAAATGTTTCAGTAATTGTTTTTGTCGTACACATGTTTCGCTACCAAAGAAGATGCTGCCTCGACCAAGTTTTAAACTAGGACACTTGTCCCCCCATGGTTCGCCGCCCTTGTACCAACTCACTGCAGGTGCTATGTTTATTCAATCGTGTAATGTGTCCATGGACGGCATGGTCAAGTTTACGAACAATTCGGTCGGGGACAGAGGAGGTGAGGATATACACGACAGATGGTTCACAGTACAATTACGTTCCGTGTAGTCAATCAACTTGATCAAGGCGGCTAGACGTAACACAGTTGCTATATTTGGTTGTGCCTTAGGGTTGGCTGCAGTGGGCGGTGGAACTTAGGGTCAGTCAATGGCAGCAATATAAACATTACACGAGACGATGCTACACACAATACTGTCGGGAGACCGGCCTAGAGCTTGGGAAACTCTCTTGCTTGTACCACGGTTAGAAACGTAGAGTACAGTAGGAGCAGAAGTGGAACACGTTTTGGCTCTCACGTATTGTCTCAGGGCCAACAACAATTTTGTTGTATCTTTAGTACTGTAGACATTGTCTTCAATATGTAGTTGGTTCTGTACAAGCCAAACATGACGTGAATATTTCTATAGTTGTTGGGTTATGCCTCGTTTTCAAAGACACAACACAAGGCGAGGTTTGCGCAGTCGCGTTGACGGCAATCGAATTCGATGTCTTACTCAAACTTAAATGCACCAGATTTTGGTTTCGATGATAACCAGTATTTTCCAAGTAACACCACATGAGCAACACACCGAATGTATGAAGCCGATAGGCTATACATTTTACAACTATACACTCGTTTTTGCATGAACTCGGTAATCGCCTCATGTAAGTATGCTACATTACCGTTTCTCTTGCATATGAAGTTAGGTATAAATGAAAATACGATCCTTACACCAGCCCGCCATGTCTGCATATTAGATGTAACATTGCTGCTGTCGGACGTAAATAGAGTATGTCCTTTTGTGTTTACTGTTAATAACGTGCTGACTTCTCATTTGGGTGCAATTAATATCACCACGAATTATCAACTACTAGCGTGGAGCCTCCACATAATGGCGGCATGTTCTGTGAATATCAAATAAAGAAGATGCATCGACCACTGCGTTTGTTTGCTCTCCTCTGGGTAGTGTTGCTCTCGGAGTAACATATCAAGGTGCCGCACACACGTCAGAACCAACCCGGAACCGAGAGTGTGGAATGCTGTCCGAATTGGGCAGCGGACAAATCGCACTCACGTGCGCGTTTCTTGTTCGTGTCGTTGAGTCCCTCCCCTTTGCGTCTTGCAGCGGTCGTGATTACGAGGGTACTAATTGCCCGTTAGACCCGGTCCGTACCGGGATTGTTGGCCGAAACTGTTTGGCTTGGCATTCGACCAATGGTCATGCGAACGCGAAGCTCGAAAATTTTATTTTACAAGAATTGAAGAAACGTTTACGCGTAGGCAAAAATACTCTCGTACGGCCGCTGTGGGAAACGTGGAAGAAATGTGTGATTTTTTCTTGTTTTATTTCACGCGGCGCAACTTGTTTTCTTGCTTGAACATTGCAACGCTAGACCTTTAAACTCGATACAGATTCAACCTATGGTCAACCTGGCTGGTGGGCAGGCCAACCCAGTCAATGCCGATGACGTCCCCGGAGATATCAGATGGCTCTGCGGTCTAGGGGGCGAGAGCTTGTCAGCCGCGTCGTATGCTCTTCTCCCAGATCTCAAAACAAGCCTATTGTTTGCCATCAGGGACGGATCGACAAATTTGGTCGGCTTTTTTTTCCACACCTGCTGCCAAACGTGTTTTGTTTCGGACGACTGGCCAGTGCTCGCCACGCATCACCTGCCATGGTGTCAATATTGTGACCGTAGGGTGGGTCGGAGCCCCTACTAACGAGACCTCCCAGTTCAGAGTTCCATGACGCAGGAATTTCGTTTGACGATCTCTGGCTGTCGAGGACTCGAAATCTCGTCGCTTTGACTTTTTGTTGAAATTTTCACGAGCCGACCTTTGCCCAACATCAGCCCCGGAAACAGTATTTTTGTTTTGTTCAGAAGTTTGAAGAGATTCCTTCTCATAGCCGGCTGTACTGAGTTGTTGCGAAGAGAATATTTGGAATTCAACGTTTCGAGCAAACATCGTCTTTCCATTGTCACCGGTCTTATTGCTGCCAGCTCTGTGTTATTTCCCCTCTGTGTTGCGCGGCATGAAACCAAGAAGAGGAAATCCGGCTTTGCGTGTTTATACTTGCAATAATCAAATACACCTTCGCACACTTCAGTAAATCCTTTACTCTTATATTTTGATGATTATTATTATGCTTTCCATCTGACAATGTGCAGCATGATCTTCAAAGTTGATCACTCAAAACATCACCGGAAGAAGAAAACACAAGGAAAGAAAAGGAAACCTACGCACTAAGTCTACCTTTTTCTTTGACAACTTTCAGCTTGAGCTTTGTCTACTCCATTGTTGTTTTTACTCTATTGTATTTGTATACGGCAAATAGCTAGTGCGTGATCCCGGGTGAGTGCGGCGTTTGAAGGTACTGACGTTCACGCCACGCCCCCCCAGCACGAACACTGTTGTTCACGGGTGCGACACTTTCGTGCTAAACTCAACCGTGATTCCTAAAACGGCATTGACCGGCAACCAATCTCCAACCATTCCCCTCGCATACCGGTTTTGGTAGAAGTAGTAGTGGGAAGGCGGTAAGTAGCACCCCCCCCAGCACAGAAACTCTGCCAGCTGGTATTATTCCATTCGCACCCTTTTTGATTTGTTTGTTCAACCGTCGGCTCATTAAAATGTGCATGATGTTCTGTTTAATACCTCCTGGGCGACTGATCTGCTGCCGCTGCAAAAGGCTGTATCTAACAACAAACAATATCAGCAGTGTTTACGCTGACATCAAAAATAGAAACGACATGTTACCCCTCAATTGTTAGTTTTTGTTTGCGTACGTGCGCGACGTGCGTGGTGTTTCCACCAATCACTGGTTGCTGTAAACTAGAAATACGCAATGATTTCCACCAATCATTGGTTGCTGTAAACTAGCAATATGGGTCCTTACGCAATGCATAGGACACCTCCGCAATACTAATATCAAAACGGGGACTATGAATACCAGGCTGTGGTTCACAGGACAACATTCAAAGATCTGTTACGTTAGATGTTATCATACTTGGTAGTAGTCTGGAACGCACCCCGTTACTGTTACCATTTGACGTACGAGGCTAACAATTGTCTTGTGCCACTCCTTCTACACTGAATGAAATATACCCTACAGGAGGCCAACATATGACTCTTGCTTTATTCATTGTAGTACCAGAAATGAAAACGCACACTATTATTGCCTTCGTTGTCTACAACCGGTATGAAGCCCCTCTAAAGGAGAAACTTGCACAGCTCGGACGGGTCATCAAGTTGCCACTTCATGGCCTAAATCGTTCAGGACAGACCCATTTCGTGATCTGTATGATCTAGCTCATGCTGTCGCATTGGAACCGTATAATCTGCATGATCTAGGACGCGTTTTCTAGGTTGGAGCTGTTTTATGCAGATCCTGCACAGCATCTCATAGCGGCAGTTTAGGATCTAGATGATCTATATGATAGATCGTGCCCTGTCCGACGTGTGGAAACTTGTAACATAACAATAATTCGTTGTCCACGACTCGGTAGCTGCTGGATAATGCCAGTGGTAGTTAAATACCGGATTTGTTGTGGACATATTTGAAATGTTTTGACTTATGATAAGGCCATGACGATCAACACGCATGCGGGTGACAGTATACTCCGATATATTTAATCATTGACCAGCCCTCCTCTTATACGTGGTGTCTTCTTCCATCCTTGCTTAGCCGTTAAATAATATTTTATAGTGTTATTTATTTTACCTTCTATTGTAACAACGTATTGTATGACTGGGTACGCTAAATAGCACTCCCCAGACGGTCAGCTCTACTGAGTCTACCGGGTATATCACAATAATCCTGCCGTTAAATCTTCCTCGGGCAATAATGTGATAAGGCAAAAGCATCTAATCTGATCCAGCCTTACAACCATAATATGATCCCGTCCTTGAACAGTCTTGAGCATAGGCTACCATATACGTAGGATTTAGAGTAGGGCTCGCCACTATTACTAGCTATGTTACGATTTATGAATCCAATTTTCTTAGCATCCTCCACAAAGTGAGCCTTATATTATTATTTGGTTGTGTCGGAAATGACACGTAATCAAGTCTGAATATATTTTCAAAAGTTCCCGAATCAGCCATTGTAGCGTCTGTCGATGGTAGTCTCCCGCCGGCCCAAAAGAACGTCGAACTCACGTCTCGACCGCGATCGACGGGTGGCTGTTGAACTTCGAGGCCACCGCGGTGCTATCGTCTTCATATTATATATTTTATCGTATAATATGTGTGTGCAACAGACCAGGTAACCGATAAATAAGAGTATATAGCTGCTGCATAAATGTTATACCCCCCTCCCCCCTGGCCTCTCAGCCTTCCCACTTGCAAAAAGCCTACTACTGTTATTAATTGCGGGACCGATCCTGCTTTTCTTTGCTTTCCAGCTTTTCACTTTTTTTTTTGCGTTCGTGCGCGTACCGAGAGCA
>JAYJME010000064.1:0-51142 GCA_036873775.1 Costaria costata
TTTTGAATGGCCGATTGCAACTCGGCGATACCCTGCATGCTGTCAACGTCCGCCATCGGTCTATAGGTATCCCCTACTGGCTCATACACCAGCGAGCCACCTTCACAGACCAAAGGCAAGTCCGTCCCTAGCAGCTGAGACATCGCCTCTGCGTAGGGCTGAGGCCGACCGGTACACAGAGTAAAACCAATATCCTTCTTCGCCAATCGCGGAATCATGTCTCTGATTTGTGCAAGCACAGCCAAATCAAAAGCGCTATTTTTGCCGTAGCTCAAGCACCCATCAATGTCGCAAAATACAATTGCTTTCAAAACTCTAAGCTCCTTTGGTTGGTTTACTTATCGGGTCAAACGATTGCTCTGATATTTCTTGTAGAGTATCAAACACAGAGGGAATACCCACCACCACCCTGCCACCGTTGGCAATCATCTGATCGGCATCTTGCTGCTCAACCAGTCCGCCCGCCTCTGCTACCAACAACTGCCCAGCCAAGCAATCCCAAGCGTTCATGTGTTCTTCAACATAGCCCAACAGACGCCCGTCCGCGACATACACCAACGACAGCGCACCAGACGCGTTGCGATAAAACACACCGCCACGTTGAATCAACTCGCTGATCAATTGGCAAATGTTTAGCTCTCTCACTCTGGCAGAAAACCCAATGCCAACCGAGCCATGCTTCAACCCAGATGAAGTGGAGACTGCCATCGCACGATCATTGCGAAACGCACCGTGGCCCGCAACCGCAGAAAACATCTCATCGTGGTTAGGGTCATAAATAGCCGCTAGAAAAGTTTGCCCATCAAACACACAAGCAAGCACAACAACCCACGCCGGAATACCCGCCAAAAAATTAGCTGTTCCGTCTATCGGATCAATAACCCAGGTATAACCCGAAGAGCCAATTGCCGGCGCGTGCTCCTCACCCACAATACCGTCTTCTGGAAAGTTCTCAGCCAAAAACTCACGGATCATCAGCTCAACATTTTTATCAGCCTCAGAGACCAAATCCTGATGCCCCTTCTGCTCAACCATCAGGCTTTCGAGACGTTGAAAATAATCTAAGGCGACAGCGCCTGCATCGCGGCAGATGGTTTTGGCGGCGGTTAGGCGGTTAGAGTGTTCAGTGTTCATAGTTGCAATCCTAAATAGGCATCTGCGTTAGGTCATCATAAACGCTTCGTGCATGGAGCGCAGGCGGCTCGCCTGCATTATTCGATAGCACACGCAGCTTTTTTTGGAGCGCGGGCGGCCCGCCCGCATTTTTTGGGAAGTGCGAGCGACCCGCCCGCAATATCACTTCGACACCGCAACACTTAAAACTAGTCCGAGTAGAAAAGTCATCGCCAACGCTCGCGACATGGCAGGCGAGCCGCCTGCGCTCCTACAATCTAAGTGCTTATTCAATGAGCCATCGTTCAGCGTATGTAAGGCCAACAAAATAGGTGATTTATAAGATACCTTCTGCTTCTACGAAAATACAGCTAGGCAAAACGTCGAATTGACTAACTTTAAAAATCCATCGAGGCCGAATGCGTTTTCAGCCAAGCCTTACACTCTTGATAATCCGGTAAAATTCTCTCGACTTCTCGCCAAAACTTGGCCGAATGATCATGGTGCACCAGATGGCAGAGCTCATGCACGACCACATAATCCACCATGCGATTAGGCGCGAGGATGATCTTCCAGTTATAGTCGATTCGACCTTTGGCGCTGCAGCTTCCCCAGCGCGACTTAAAAGTCTTCACCCCTACACCAACTGCTTCCGCACCTACGACGGCGGTGTAACGATGGGTTTTATCTATCAGCTTAAGCTTGGCTTGGTGCATGTACCAGCGCACCAATGCGTTGCGGATCATGTGCGGCTGTTCATTGCCCTTTGGCACCGTCACTACCAACCGTCCTTGTAACAGTTTGACGGGCTCATAAGGCCCACGCATAACCTTCAATCGGTAGTTGCGTCCCAAATACGGGAAGCACTCGCCCGAGATAAATTCTCGGCTTTGAACAGGCATGGCCTCACGGTGCAAGGCGATTTTATCTAATATCCACTGGCGCTTTTGATCAAGCAACATCTGAATCCGATGGGTACTGAGGTCATCGGGAACGACCAACGAAACAGCACCATCTTGCACTCGCACATCAGCAGATTTGCGTCGGCTGCTGCGGATGACTTCCGCGATAAAACCGTTGCCGTCTATATACTCTGGCTGTACCGCTGCAAGCAATGTCACTTGAACTTCACTTTGGCTAAATCCATAAAGCGTTCTTGCACTGCGTTTACCATCGCTCGCTCACCAAACGAGGTATCCAACACTGCTCTTTTGATTTCCTTTTTCATGCGTTTGACTTCATCTGTCTTATTGAAGAAGTCCACAATCTGAGTAGCCTCGTCAAACACCGCCACCAAAGTTTGCGTGGTCGCTTTGACTTCATCGTGCGCCGCATCACTGAGCACATCTCCGTGGATCTTAGCGGCCTCTGCGATCAGGATGTTGTAGAACGAAAGTTCAGTCGGTGACAAACCCAAATCATCAGCCACTTGTTGATGATCACCCTCAATATTGTCTACCATCGCCAACAGCAACTCATACTGTTGATCCCACTTGCCGGCCGTTTTTTCGATGATGTCCTGCAGCCGCAGACTGAGCGAGCGATAGTACTCGGGGTCTTCGTCCAGATTCACTGTGATGTGGTGTTTAATAGCGCTCTCAACTTCTGATGCACGACCTTCAGCAGATTTTGTTGCAGCAATTGACTCCTTAAAATTGGCGGCTAACAAATCAACCGGCGGTATTTTAGGGTCAACCCCTGTGCTCAAAATATGTTCATCCACCAACCGACGTACTTTCTCGCCTGCCTCGCTGATATCCAAGCCTGGGTCACGGTAACGGTTGCGAGCAGCGTGATGCACCTTAGCTAAAAACTTCAAATCGGCCACAAACGGTTTAGCCGCTGCATCAGGCAATATCACGTTCATCTGTTTAGCAAATCGCTTAAAGGCCAAATCAAACTGCGCGCGGATATCCTCAGGCTTTAGCAGCAAGACGTAGTCATCCACGTCTTTCGATTTCACCGCCTTAAAAAATGCCATGGCGCGCGTGTGTGCCGCTTTAAGCTTGGGGATTTCATCTTTTAGTGTGTGATAAGTGCCCTGCACGTCTTCACTGCTAAATAAATCAATCGCTTCAGTCAGCTCTTCGCTTAGGCCGTGGTAATCCACCACAAAGCCACATGCTTTTCCTTTGTAGCTGCGATTCACCCGCGCGATTGCCTGCATCAAGGTGTGGTCTTTTAGCTGGCGATCGATATACATCACTTGTGCAATCGGTGCGTCAAAGCCAGTCAACAACATATCCTTAACTATCAAGAATGCGGTGTTGTTGTTTTTCTCTTTATCGCTGCCAAAGGGTTTGGGGTAGTCGGCAATGGTCTTTTTTTGATGTGTCTTGTCGGTGTATTGGGCAATATAGGGCTTGTCGTTGTGGTCGCCACTGATAATTACCTCTGCCAGTGGTGATTCCAGTTCATCTAACATTTTTTTATACACAGTCGCTGCATGGCGGCTGCCCACCACAATCATCGCCTTAAACCCGTCGGGCTGAATATGCTCACGGTAGTGCTTAAGTAAATCAATACACACCCATCGAATACGTGCAGGCGCTTCGCGCACAGCCTTTTCCACACCGTACTTCTTTTTAATTTCGCGCTTTTGTTCGTCGGTGTAATCTTTAAAATACTCATCAAAAAGTTTATCGAGTGGTTTTCCCACCACCTCGGTTTGCACCTGTCGGCCCTCATACAACAAACGCACAGTCGCACCGTCTTCAACGGCTTGATTGATTTTATATTGGTCAATATAACCACCAAAAGCCTGGTCCATCTTTTGACTTTTTAGCAGCGGTGTGCCGGTAAAACCTATTTTAGGAGCGTTAGGCAATGCGGCGTTGATGGTCATGGCCAAACCACCAAACTGCGTGCGGTGCGCCTCATCCGCCAAGACGATAATCTTATCGCTAGCGTTCAGATCACCAAAGCCACCTGCTTTTTCAGCTTCCTGAAATTTCTGCACCATGGCCGTCACCAAATCAGACGAATCCTTTTTTAGCAACTCTTTAAGCTCAGCCACAGAACCGGCGTTGTAGACTGTCTCACCTTGAGTATCCCGGAAGGTATTCGACAACTGGTTATCGAGCTGCGTGCGATCTGTGATAAACACCAGCTTGTATTGTTTCAGAACTGGGTCGCGGCGCATCTTCACAGCCAGCATCACCATCGTCAGTGATTTTCCCGACCCCTGCGTATGCCAGACAACACCAGATTTTTCACGTCTATCTTTGCCACGTTTCAGCTGCTCGATGACTTTGTTCACCGCACGAAACTGTTGGTAACGCGCCACCTTTTTTATCAGTCGCCCATCGACAGGCTCAAAGAGCACAAAGTTCTGCAGTAAATCTAGAAAGGAAGACGGGCTAAACATACCCGCCAGTAAACGCTGCTGCGCTGTCACTACTGAGCCATTTTTGTAGTTCACCGCGCCTGATTCTTCAGCGATAGCAGAATTCCCGTGCACGCCAACCGAGCCATCATTTGCCGCGGGGGCAATCAAATCTGCGTCAGTTAAAGGGTATGCGTCTTTCCAGTCGCCGTAGTGCTGCGCGCCAGACGATATAGTGCCCACCTTGGCTAGGTCACGGCAGCTCACAACCATTATCTGGTTGTACCAGAACAACCGCTCCGCGCCTTCGTTGTCACTGGGCTGGCGCAAGTTGGCGTAGCGGCGCAGCTGCTCAATGCCTTCGGCAACGGGGCTCGAGATAAACGGCGATTTACATTCAATCACCGCCAGCGGCAGGCCGTTCACAAAGCACACAATATCGGGGATGATATTCTGATTTGCACCCATCACCTTAAATTGGTTGGAGCATAAAAAATCATTATTGGCTGGGTTTGCAAAGTCGATCAGCGTGACTGTTTGGCTCTTACGACCGTGACCCAAATCTTGCTCTACCGATAATCCGTCACCACACAGCAATGTCCACAGCGCTTGGTTGTACTCCATCAAGGCGACGTGCTGCGGGTGGGTTAGTTCGCGCATTACTTTGCGCAGGTTCTCGTCGCTTATCCAAGTGTTCAGTTGGCGCAATGCCGCCTCTAGCTTGGCCACTAGCACCACGTCACGCAGAGAACCGCGCTCGCCCTGCTCAGGCGACAATTGTGCGCCGTGTACATAGCGCCAACCTAACTGCTGTAGCTGCGCAAGCGCGGGGGCTTCTACCCTGTCGTACTCATCTTGTTCCATCAATTGCCCTTATTCGGCTCTTCTTTGGCTAACACCGCCGCCAATTTTTCCAGCGCTCTACCGTGTGCGCGTGATTCCATCTGTTTAATGTTTTGCAGCTTCCAGCGCACTGCAGGCAACTGCTGTACGCCAGTCAAAGCCAGCAACTGCCATTGCGGCTGAGCCTGTTTAAACGACAACAAAAAATCGCGCTCGTTATCTGTTATTTCACTGTTTAGTGTAGCGATCAATCGCGCTCTGGTGATCTCTAAGTCAGCAAGTGATGGGCTGTTTGCAGTCATGCCCATAAACTCACCGTGATACAAGCCCGACAGCTCACTCAGACTGGGCTGCAACAGCTCGGCAATGGGCCGCGAGTGGCTGATCAAATACACCAAGGTAGCTTTGCGGATTTCTTCCGTCAGGCCTTCGTTATCCAATAACAACCGCACATCAAACAGGTCTCGCGGGTGTTGCCTATCCAGCGCTGCGCATATTTTACCGGCGTATAGATCAGCCAAATGCACCACGCGAACCTCCGCATAGCCCAACTCCCGCTCGACTCGCTCAGTCACTTCTAGGCGCTGTGGCTCGTAGACCGTGCCGCGCAATACAGGCGACAGCTCTACTTTGATACGCACACCACCCAGATCCACGAGCAACCGCAACGCATCGGGTTTCTGGTGGTAGGCCTTTGTCACGCTTGCGCCACGTATGTTCGACTGAATCGCGGCCGCTATCTCATCGAGCGCATTTTGAATACGTGCGAGCGAAGTCGCTCGATCTTCCACGGGCAAATACACTAGATCAATATCCACCGACAGACGTGGCAGATCACGCACAAACAAGTTGATTGCCGTGCCGCCTTTTAATGCAAAGCAGCTTTGTTTATCCACCAATGGCAGCACACGGAGCAACAGCCTCACTTGCTGCAGATAAGTCTTTTCAGTGCTCATGATTCAGACTCCGACGGGGCCGTGTCCTCAATGTACATACTGGCAGGCACTGTAATCAGGTAGCGATTGTGCAGGCGCCCACCCGGCTGCACCACCCGCTTGCCTGCACCTAGCTCTATTGGCTGGCTTTCGAGTTTTTTCCACCACGGGTGTTCGTGACGCTCGGCAAACCAGCAGAACAATCGCTTGCTCTTCACACTGTTGCATTGGGCCAGTAGTACGCCCAGCGCCCTTGGCGACAAGGTGTTGAGGGCTTGCATTATTTCGTCGGCATGCTCAAAGCTGATATGCGCAGGCACCTCATGCAGTAACTCTAAGCAAGCACGCTCAGGAGAGGCCTGCAGGTAGGCGTTGTTGCCCGCAGCAACTGCAATGCCCGTCTCTTGTTTTAAGGCGGCAGACAGTGCGATGTGTGGCCACAGCCGCCGTACCTTATGCCAGCGGAATTCCACCCCTTCTAACTGGGCTGCCACGGCATGCAGCCAGCTTGGCGAAGGGTGTGCGCTGTACAGGTCAATCGTGCGTTCTGTGCCCAACGGCAAATATTGAACAAACCCGCACTCTTGCAAGGCACTCTGCCCACCTACGTAAGCCTGTACAGGCAATGACTGAGCAAACGATGCCAGTACGCTTTGCCAACTCAGCTGCGCATGACGGTGGCAATACACCCCGTGCGCCAACTTGCGCAAGCGCCCGCTCTTAACGTAGTTATCCAAACGATCAACGCTTAACCCGCTGCTCTGCCCATTAGCCAGCAACCATGGCCGAGTTGCCACTGCGTTCAGGGGCAACAGCATAGTCAATGGGTCTATGGTGGCTTCAGTGGGCATGGGCTCAGCCATCGAGGTTTATATATTCCATTATTTACGGCATTTATTGCCGTTTATCAAGCTATTATTAAACCATAATCGCAAATGTGGTTTATTATTTCTTATATTAACGGCGATTCATGCCGTTTATTATATCTTAGTTAAACCATTCACTGGCTCGCCCTCTCTTAGAGTGGCAATGGGCATCGACTAGGCTGGCGCTCAGTTACACCTTCTTTTCGGCACGGCATCAATTAAATTCGAGCTGAACCAGCACCGCTAGCTTTCTCTCGCACGGTTAATTTTAAGGCTTCGATACGCTTGACTAGATCTTTTACTTTTTCTTCGTCCATCAGATCAGTCAGCGGTACGCAGAAATCGCCCCAGACACCTAACTCAACTTCAGTGTATTGATCGGTCTCTTCAGTATGCCGGTGCCTCGGGTTCTTTTTGTCGTTCCAGACAGCGTAATACCAGTTCTTGTCATAGTCCCCGTTTGGCGCAAAAGCGTAAACACGAACAAAACTCCGCGCCTCTTCTGGTGACACTGACAGATTTAGAGCATCTGGCTCAGTTTTAAGCACGTCCGGATGTTCTGAAACCAACATGGCTGAATCACTGGCCACCGTGAATGCAAGCAGATTCTCGCGCTCGCATATTTTGTCGTTATTTTCTGCATCAAAATAGACGTAGTTCGTTGCCAAGCCAGGCAAAAAATCCCAAGCCCAACGGTCTAAGGGGTTTCGATGTCCAGCCGCAGGCCGCGAAAAATTAGCTGGCGCCCAGACATAAAACTGGTAGCCAAGTTCTTCTGTGACGCTGTCTAATGTGAGCAGAAGCCGCTGGTAGTAACCACCCAACAGTCGATGAGCTGTTCTGATCTGAAGTGCTAAATCTTCTTTTTCTTGCGATTCCATGCATGCATACCATTTAAGTTGATTTTGGCGAATGTTCCACTGGCTCCCCATGAAGAGAATGGCTGCGAGCACCTTTGCCCTACTGGTTGCTGAGCCCAATGAATTTCTAAAAGACGAAGACTATTCCGTTTGTTTTTTCCCAACTGACTATGATCAAAATCAGACCACTCTAGGATTGATGTTTTCAGCCCGTTCAAATGCAGCGCCTGCAACATATCTTGCAAAACAGCCAGATCCTGCCGACTCTGATCAGGCTCTTTCCGCAGGCTCTGCAACGTTTTCACTAAGGGCTGCCACTTACAGCTCGAAACTTTTGTGAGCGCTGGAAATTCCTCCGCCAACTTTTTAACCCAAGCCTCGTTCTCTGGACTCAACTGCCCAAGAGCTAAAAAATGTAGCGGTTTGGCATCATCGGTATATTCTTCAGACTGTAAAAACGCCTCAACCTCTCTTTGCCATTGGTCAAAATATTGCCCAGCACCTTTTGGCGGTTTCACTTCGACAAGCACTATCGCGTCAGTAAAATTGATGAGCAAATCAGGTTCGACCATGCGCTGATTGCCTTCATTTTTCAGGTCCAATCGGGGCCAAAAATCGATCGACTGAAACTCACCCAAGGTACAATCAGCACTCAAGCAGTCGTTCATAAACCTGCGCTGGCTGGAATCAGACAAATAAGGAAATCGGCCGAACACAGCGGCAGTGAGTAAATCTTCTCTTGTTCTAAACAGCTCGCGCCAACTGACAGACTCGCCGTTTTCTTCGACTCTTGCAGCCTTACCTTTTAGTATTGCGTGTAACAACGTTGCATCCCTTCCGTTGCGATTTAAACTGTATCTATCTCGGCATTCTGCAGTTCTTTCAGCGTCACGCCTTCTTTAGTTTTCCATTCGATTCGGCCATTGGCGTTGCGGCCCATCACCACCGCAGCAGCGGTAGATGGCGAAGCGAAGGCGAAGTCCTGAGTGAACACCCATTGGCCACTTTGCTCGGCAATTACCCCTTGCTCCAGCAAATCATGGCGCAAGGCTTTAAAGACAGACGAGATCGAAGGCACTTCGCTCATCACCACATTAGACCCAGCTTTTACCACCATTTTGCCCGTTCTTTGATATGCGTGCGCCACAACACCTTTACTTTTAATCAGCAAGTGGGATGACAGCGCTGAGGTAGCTGGTTCCTGCATCGACTCAAACGCGCTGATACCCAGCAACGGCACGATTTGATAAATATCATTCAGCAAGTCATCTGCTTCGATCAGCACAGAGCCTGACAGACTGGGGCGGTTGGGCGTTTGTTCGTTTTTTAGCACACAGCGTTTATTCTCAAGCGCACGCTCTACTAACGACGCTTCCAAATGCTGAATATGTCCCTTGTGCAAACTGTTGTCGCGGTTCACAAATACCACCGTCCATTCCCAGAAATCCTTTTTGCTGTCTTTGTGGTGCGACTTCAATCGGTTCACTACCGACTCGCCTTCACCAATATACAACTCAGGTAGTGCGTCGCTGCTGGTATTGAGCAACAGATACACACCGGTATAACCCAACTCTTCGCGCTCGCGGCCGACTTCGGCCAATTCGTCGCGATGGAATACCAAGCCCAAGCTTAAACGATTGGTTTTTTCGATTAGGCGTAGTTTGTCTGGATTGCCTGAAGGCACTGAGATGGTGATATTGAAGGCTTGGCTCATTTTGGGTCGACCTCGATGCGGACTTTTCCGGTTAGTAAGTCTTGCATTAGGGCTTTTTTTGTATCACTAATTTTCTGTGACAATCGTCGTTTCTGTGCAATTTGGGAATCCAATGAATCCAGCGAGCTGACCAACTCACAAACACTATCAACATTTGGCAAGACAACGAGTGTATTCCGTATAGCCGATAGATTTAGCCCCGCCTTTGCTCCTGCATCATTATTTTCGATAAATTGTTTTTGAGTCTCTTCAAAGGCGAGATAGTGACCGATCCATCTCGAAATATTCGTGTCATCTAGCCTTACTAAAGCAACATGTTGATTAACATATGCTTCACCAACAGCATCATTAACAACAGCTATGACCCCTAGATCGGCGGTTATCGAAATAAGTACATCGCCATTCTGAACCAATGTACGCTTTCCTTCAGCAGAGCTTGGCGGGCTAACGTAAACAATATCGTCAAATCTGAAATTAATATGCTCTCTTGTTAGATTACCGATACGGATAAAAACGGCACCATCTTCTGAATAATACTGTGCCCAACCCCGAGATCCACTTGTTACAAAGCGAGCTAACTCCCCAAGTGTTGCAACACCCCACCCAACCGGAATCCTCCCCACCGCCGAATCTTTAAACTCCCTATACCCCATCAATTCAGCTTGGCGAGAGCCTTCGCGAGGCGACAGCAGTTCCTGCATCATGCCGGTTTTTAGGTTTTTGAGTTTTTCGATCTGCACGCGGGTGGCTTCGATCACGTCGTCAACGGATGAGAGGATTTTGGAAATTTTTTGTTGTTCTGGGAGTGGTGGTACAGAAATATTGATCTTTTTCACGCTGGCTGAAGAAATTTCCGAAAAAGTGCTACCAGCGGAAAGCTGCTCCAAACTTGGCCTCATCCAAGTTATGCATTGATACAAAAACTCATTATAAATAGAGTCTTTACACAGTAAAGATTGGAAGCCTTGGTTTGTCGCCATTGGAATTGTATTAATAGCAACATAACCGATACTTGCCCGACTTGTCATCAACAAGGTTCCAGTTTGATGCAGTTTTGCAGAACTTTTCTCCAGTCCTAGATCGGTGATTCGCTCCCTTGTCTTACCAATATATCGGCTTTGCAGTGAAGTGATTTCAGTGGGTGAAACCCAAGGTATTTCCCCTCCCCAGTATTCACCTTTTGCGCGTTCGGGAGTCCCGCCTCCAACGACACTGCAAACTTGTGACAGCTGTACTCGATCCCATCCCTCCGGAACTCCTTCACTCATAACCCAACTCCCGCAAATACCCCTGCATCACCGCTTCAGCCTCAACTACTTGCTGATCCAATTCCCGCAGCGATACTTTGTATTTATCCCACCAGCGCTCTAGCTGGGTAATCACTTGCGCCTCTGCATCGCCTGCGTGTGCGCGAATACCCTCTTTATTCTCAATGCCGGCTTTAAACTGGTAATAATCGCCGTCTCGATCAAACACGGTGCTCACATCAAAGCCAACAAGTATCTCCTCGCTGATGTATTCGCTCTCCACTTCGCGCACTGGGATGCCGCCGTGCAGGATGGCGCGCACGTCGTATATCTCGGGCGGTGGGCTGGTGTCGGCGTAGCGACGGATGTTGAGGTTGTAGTCGTTCTCGGCGATGTCTTCGAGTGCCACTACTTGGGAATAGCGTTTTATCTCGCTGTAGTTGTCGAAAGTGTCGACTATTTTTTCAATATCTTGCACACGCAGTTTGTTCTGGTTTTTACCTTCTTCGTATTCGAGCTCGCTGTTGATAAACAGCACCTTGCCCTTTCGGGCTTTGGGTTTAGCTTTGTTCAGGATCAGCAAACACGCGGGAATGCCTGTGCCGTAGAACAAACCCGACGGCAAACCCACCACCGCTTCTAGCAGGTCGTCTTGCAGCATGCCTTGGCGGATAGCCTTTTCGCTGGAGCCACGAAACAACACCCCGTGCGGCATCACCACGCCTACCATGCCCTCAGCGTTGGTGCTGGCGATCATGTGCTGCACAAAGGCTAAATCCCCAGCGTCTTTGGGTGGTGTGCCGTAGGGAAAGCGACCGTATGCGTCACTGTCGGCCTCAATTTTACCCCATTTTTTAAGGCTGAACGGCGGGTTAGCTATTACGCGGTCAAAGCTCATCAGTTCACCAGACTGCGTGTGCTGTGGCTCACGCAGGGTATCACCCTTGCGAATATCGGCGCTGACCACCCCGTGCAAAAACATATTCATCTTGCAGATGGCCCAGGTGTTGAGATTCATCTCTTGGCCGTACAAGGATAAGTTGGCCGCGTTCTGGCCTTGATTGGCGAGGTAGTTGCGGGTTTGCACCAACATACCGCCTGAACCGGCGGTTGGGTCGTAGATGCGCATACCAGCCTTGGGCTTGAGCAATGCTACCAACAACTGCACAACCTCAGAGGGTGTATAAAACTCTCCACCCTTTTTGCCTGCACTGTCGGCAAACATTTTTATCAAATACTCGTAGGCGGTACCTAACAGGTCTGGCCGTTCAAAATCTTGGTTACGCAGTCGCAGCTTGCTGAAGTGGCTGAGCAGATCGCGCAGCTTGGCGTCACTGAGCTTGTTTTTGATATTAAAGTCGATTGTGACTAGCACGCCTTCCAGCGCGTTGTTGGTCTCTTCAATAGCTTCAGTGGCTTTGTTTAGCTCCGCGCCTATATCGTGCTTGAGATCTTTGAGCGTGTTCCAGCGCGCCACCGGTGGCATAAAAAAGGTGCTGTCGTATTCGTCCACGTCGTCTGCCAATTTCTCGGCCTGCGCTTGGCTTTTACCGCTGCCAAGGTAGTGGGCAATTACACCTTCGCGAGATTCATCAAAGGCATCGGACAAACGCTTCAAAAACATCATGCCGAAGATGTAGTCTTTAAACTCAGAGGCGTCCATGTTGCCGCGCAAGATGTCGGCGGTTTCCCACAGAAATGATTCGAGTTGCTGCAGGGTGAGTTGCTGGCTCATTTAAAGATTTACCTTGGTTTTTGGACGACGGCGGGTTGTGTGCAAGCGCTGGTATTCAGCCTCGATAAGACGGCTGAACAAGTCGCTCTTGGTGCATTGCTGAGTGGTGGTTAGCGCGTGTACCTGCTCAGCTACCGATTGCGGCAGCAAAAGCTGGTAACGTTTTACACCTTCAGCTTCTATGCGCTCGCGGTAGCGTTTTTGGCGTTCGGCATCAGAAAGCGGCATGGCAATCCCCCTCAACAGTAAGACTAAAACGCAGTGTAGCGTTATGCTGTCACGGGGGCAATGTGGGGGCGATGCTACGGAGGGATCTGGGGTCGCTTCGGATCTGCGGATCTGGGGTCGCTTCTAACAATCCAACAAACGATGGGGTCGCTTCCAACATTCGAATATTTACCAGGAGCCCAGTGATCAGTATTGAGAAGCACGGCTAGGAAACCAGTGTCAGGTCTAGTACCAATGCATTTCAAGAAAAAACGAGGTTATATATTCGGATACCGAGTGATACTTGAATTCAAGCGTTACATACAACAGAACGCAAATAGCAAAATCTAGCCCTTCGATGATTTAAGAGCACAGCTATCTTAGAGAGCAGTAATAAATCACAAGTAGTGACACACTGATGACTGCCTTGACTAAAATGATATATTTTCATGTCGAGTGAACGAACCCCAGTTAATACGCTCTGAACTGAAGGCTCGACTTGTACGATTGCCAACTTTCCCCTTCAACTCCATTCCACCTTGAATGCAAGTTGTTGTAATATTCCGCATTGGAAGTCCGCCAAGTTAGGCTGTGGCTTTTTTTCAAAGTACCAATTTATTTATGAGGTAACCATGACACTTAACGAAGCAATGGCAGCATATGGCCCGGAATGGCTTGACGTTTGGTTACCCATTCTCTTTGGCGGTGCCTTTATACTTCCGGCTGCTCTATTAATTTGGAAGTCAACACGCCTAACAGCAGTCATTTGCCTGGTCGCATCGTTTATTGGCGGCTTCGCAACGGGTCTGCTGCACACCAAGATGGGCTATGTAAAACTACTCGGATTACCCCATATAGTTGTATGGACTCCTTTGGTGATTTTTCTCGTTTACAAAATTCGCTCACCAGAAATTCCAACACTCGCAAAGTTTGTAATGGGTGTGGTTTCTGCAGTTATAGTGGTTTCGTTGATGTTTGATTATCTTGACGTCATTAAGTATGCAATGGGCGATCGTGCGGCTGCAGGAGCAAAATGACAATTCTCAGCTAATGGCAGAAATCTAATCTGCCATGCTATGGAGTTTGCGGGGTCAGTTTGCGGGGTCTGGGATCACTTCCAACATTCAAACATCTACCCGAAGCCCAGTAAGCAGAAAAGCGATCCAGACAGCACAACATTCTCGAACTCTGCGTTCACAGCCTTTCTCACTTGCTCACCTCGCAAAGTATCACCGAGACCTCCGATTCTTTTCATCGTCGGGATAGCGCCTGTGACGTTGGACTGCTTACATCCGACAGTGTGGCCGTGGTAGTCGAGCGGAAGACAGCCCGCCTTACGTGCATCGGAGCGCGGGCGGCCCGCCTGCCAAACCTTAGGCGCTATCTAAAAGAGCGATAGCTCTGCTCTCGGCAAATGGCAGGCGAGCCGCCCGCGCTCCCAATATTGACTGAGGCCGCATCTAACAACCCCAGATTTCGCTTGGGCTCTTTACAGTCTACTCAATGATTTATTAAAATCCCTTTGTTCTCTTCTCAGCCAAGCGTTTCCCGCTTTCTATGTACATAGGTTTCGTCATAGCGACGAGCAAGGTGTTCGCCAGCCAATATTTTTTCTGTAGCGCCACTTGGCGCTACATCAACGTCGTATCGCGGGTTAAAAAACAGGGGTACGGATTGTCGCTCTTTTGCTCCGCCTACAACACGATGACGCGTCGCTACAACTCGCCCACTACTCCACATCTCAAGCATCTCACCGAAATTAATAACAAATACTCCTGGCTCTACCGTTACCGCAAACCACTTGTTTGATCTACTTAGCACCTCAAGCCCCGGCGTACCATCGGTCGCAAGCAGAGTCAGGCAGCCATAGTCTGAGTGCGCAGCAATACCAAAATCCTTGTCAGTAGCGTGGCTTGGCCTCGGTGGATAATAGTTGCCCCTGAGCAGTGCCATTGGCTTGTCAAATTTATCGTTAAAATAGTCTTCTGGTTCCCCTATGGATTTTGCCACCGCCGACAATAACAACAACGCTACTTCAGTCGCTCGTTGGTAGTAGGCCGTAATAACATCACGAAAGCCGTCAGGCTCAGCAGGCCAAAGGTTGGGCGCGTAATAGGAGTGCTGACTGAGAGGATCATCGGCGGCCAGCTCTGGACCACAGTCGAATACTTGTTTGTAATCAGGGTTAGCGTCTGCATTAACTTGCTCCGCACCGGCACCACCCCAACCACGATTTGAACCGGTTAACGCCATATTAACCGCTGACTTATTGTCGGTGGAGCTCAGAAAAAACTGCTTGTAAGTAAAAAGCAGTGTTTCTATATCGCTAGCACTTATGTCAGTGTCACTGACGGTAATAAAGCCAATGTCATCGACAGCTTTGGCGGTTTTTTCAAGCGTTGCCGTGTAATCTTTATGGCTAGCGTCAGCTATTACCTTCGCACTAATGTTCGGAATTTCAAGTTGAGTCATCAAATTTAAACTTACCTAGGCGTTTAAAAAAAATTTAAGCGTTTAACAGCTGAGGCCAAGACGTCAATTTTACAGACCTATTATAAAGCACCTACTGGACCGAGGAACAGACGCTTGGAAATCTAGATCTATGGGCTCGCTTTCAGAAAAAACAAGCCAGATTTGCCTGTAGCTGAGCATCGCTTATGTCAGGATCTGGGGTCGCGGGGAATCTGGGGTCGGGAATCTGGGTCGCATCTAACAATCCAACATTTATACCACAACCCTTTATGCAGCTAAGCGATAGACGGGAAAGTTAACCCACCGAGTTTTGTCTGAACTAATCCAGACTACTCTTCCCTCACCAACATATGCATGATCAGTCGGATCAGGGTGTCTTTTTGTTTTGGATCTGACGCCGCAACCTGTAGTGTCAGAGCAGCTAGTCCTGTGTCGTCGATCAACACATTGCCGTGCGCGTCGAGTAAGCGGCCATTGCAGCGTAGGGAATCCACAAAAACCAAGCACCACTGGGTGTATTTCTTCTAGATAATATTTTTTATCTTGCGGCGAACTTGACGAATACCTTCCAGCCGAACTACCGGGGATTGCTCGGTAGTTGCCTCACTCTCTAGCTCACCTTCACTAAAAATATTTTTTAGATGCAGCCCAGTAGTGTCCGTTTTTCAAACACTTCAGCAATTTGCCTAAATCTCGAGCATTAGTAGGATGAATACACGCTGCTGTTGCCACTCTTGTCGAACGACAAGACGTCGTAGTCCTTCGGAATTTCACTGCCCATGCCCGGCGACATTTGCGGCATGCCCGGTGCCGTTAGACCAACAACATCGGGGCGTTCTTTTAGCAGGCGCTCGATGTCACTGACAGGGACATGGCCTTCGATGACGTAGCCGTCGATGATGGCTGTGTGGCATGACGTCAATTCTGGATTGTGTAATCCGTGCTGCTTTTTGATTGCAGGCATGTTTTCTTGATTAACTACTTTGACGCTAAACCCTGCCCTTTCAACGTAGTCAGCCCACGCTTGGCAACAGCCACACGTTGGGCTTTTGTGTATGACCATCTCTGACATCGACGCGATAGTTGCGTCGGATGATTCGACGACGTCGGGTACAGTTGCAGCGGCTATTGTCGAAGTGTCGGCCGGAGAACACGCAGCCAATATCATCACGCTAGAAACCACTACGCCGTTTAAAAATATTCGAACAGTCATTTCAAAAAATCCTGTGCCGTGTGTGTCAAGTAAGCCATTGTAGCGATCAATATTGACACGCCACAAGCAACGTTATCATGTGAGCGATGGAAACAGCATTTTAGCAGTCACTGCCTATGGATGTCAGAGCCCGCCGACTTTCTAAGCTTCTTTCGTTTGGCACGTGCTAAACAAAAAAAGCCTGCGATCCATTACGGAGCGCAGGCTTTTTGGGCTAGCAGCAATTGCGTTTAGCGTTTACGTCTAAAACCTGCCATCAACAACGATAGCGACAGTAGTCCCAACGCACCACCGCCTCCTTCAGTGGTCGACGTATCGGCCTGCAAAACTTCGGCGTTATTGAGGTCTACTCCTCGCGAACCGCCCGAACGTACATTACTGATGCCATCGCCCACACTCAACTCCACAAATTTAATCATGGAGTGATCAGGTGCTAGATCCGCGTCAAATGCTCGGATACCGCTTCCATTCTCAGGGGAGTTTGCATCCCAATCCGATAACGTGACATAGACTCGCGACGTACCAGAAACACCCTCTTTGAACTTAAAACGCAAGCTACCCGATGGGGAGCTAACCCAAGGAGCGACGTCAAATAGGGCTGAATTGGTTACCCATAAGGTATTAAAGTACAAGCTAGAGGTAGCAGTTGCATTGTCCCCTGGGCTTATGTTGCTAGCCCAACCCAAGTGCTCTTGCATGCTGTAGTCGGAACCAACAGACAAGGAGTTGGCCATGACAAAGCTTGGCACGTTGTTAGCGCCTATGGCATCAGGACCAGCGCTAACGATAACAGGCACTTCTTCTGTACAAGCGCCTACCCAATTATAGAAGTCACCTTCTACTTCAGTTTTTGCTATGTTACATGCTTGCAAAACACTCAGCCCATCGCGATAGTCAATTTTGCTAGCATCAGCATTGTAGTAGGTATAACCCGTTAAATCACTCGTCGGATACCCGTTATTCGACTGGTTGTTCACAGTCAAGCCAGTGGGGGTAGAGTAAACAAAGTTTGAAATGAGAGGCTGCGTTCCCCCATCATTGTCACTGTAGTTCTGCGCCCAATCTTGCACTCCGTATTCAACCGAGAAACTGGGTGGAAACCCCCCCGAAGATTCTGTTTTTGTTATCTGAAAGTCACTAATAACCACGTCACCAGCGTGATCAAAGCTCGGAGGATTATCGACATCGCTCACGTCAACCAGAGCTATGCTGTCAGATGAATTTTCGCAGTAGGACTCTGAAGAATACTCTTTTTGGCGGATTTGCAACTCAACAGGTGTGTCTGGCCCTAAACCTGGCACTGTGCCATACCAGAGTTGATCAGAGGTAGTGCCTAAATCCCAAATTAGCTCAAACTGCCCACCTGGCGAACGTGCAAAGATAGCGTGTTCCCCGCGCTTACTAAAAAAACCGTTCCCGGTCGCCTCAAAGCCGCAAAAAGCACCGCGTCCTTGGTCCGAAGACCAGCGCACGGCTACACGATCTTCGCCAGCGTATTGCGTTGATAAAATCAATGGTTGGCCATCTGCTGCTAATGCCGAACCTGAATATAAGGCTGCACTTGCAGCTAACAAGAGTGTTACCCGGCTCGTGTCATTGAATAATGAATAACTCATTTAACTGTTCATCCTTGTTATTTAGCGACCTTACGGCACGCCTAAAACTAAAAAAGATCATCCGAATTGACCTGATTGCAAACTATGTTTCAAAGCATGAAACAAATACCACCAACCGAATATACCGAATAAGTTCGTGCAAGTTAAAAAAACTATACTGTGACGAACTCACTGTTAATAATTGTATCTGATTAATACGAGAAATTTCTTATTTTTTCCTTAGGATTCAGCTGGCAGTTTTGCATGGATATTCTATGTATCAAACACTATACAACCGACCGAGGTTGCACAAATTAGCTCCGGTCGTGCATTCATTTTTGAATGATTTATCAGATACAGCTAAGTGTGATCAATTTCCTGCTGCTAAGTTATAATCCCCCACTTTGCCTCGGACACCACGTGCACAGTTTTTCTGATTTACCCGACTTGCTCTCATTGCAAAGTCTCACCGAAAACCCCAATTCTCTGTGTCGTCTTTTTCATGGTCGCGGTCACGCGTGGTCGGGCTTGTCGCATGTGACGGTGGACTGGTTGCCTCCGGTCGCGTGGATCACATTGTTTGCGCCCGAGCCAGCTGAGTCACTTGCCGCGCTGACAGATCACCTGCTCACCGCACTGCCTGGGTGCACATCGGTGCAAGTGCAGCATCGCTATGAGGCCCATGCGCCGGTGGATGTGTTGCGCGGACAGCCCATCACCGACCTAGTGTGCGAAGAGCAAGGGCTGAAGTATCAGCTAACGCTTGGTAAAAATCGCAACACGGGCTTGTTTTTGGATATGGCCACGGGACGCCATTGGGTGCGCGAAAACAGTGATGGCAAACGAGTGCTCAATCTATTTGCCTACACCTGTGGCTTTTCGGTGACGGCCGTCGACGGCGACGCCAAGCACGTGATGAATGTGGATATGGTCTCTGCCCCGCTGAGTGTGGGCCGACAGAATCACCGACTTAATGAGCAGGCACTGGATCGCATCAGCTTTGAGAAGGTGAATATTTTTAAGTCGTTTGGGCTGCTAAAAAGGCGTGGGCCTTGGGACCTGTTGATCTGCGACCCACCAACGCTGCAACACGGCAGCGTGGATATCGCACATGACTACGCCAAGATATTGCGCCGCCTGCCAGTCTTGATGGCCCCAGATGGAGAGTTGCTGTTATGCCTAAACCATCCGGCGCGTGGTGCCGACTGGCTGCGCGGCGAGCTAGCCCAACATGCTCCGCAATACACGCAAGTCAGTACCCTGCTACCACCTGATATCTTTCACGATGCCCAAGGCAAAGGATTGACGATACTGCACTGTTGTGTGGGTTGAACATTAGCCCACATCAAGGTTAAAAATTCATTCTTTATTGGCAACTCTTGCCAACCCGATTACTCTAGTGACCAGCCTTCGAGTTGATATCACTGTACGCGCTAGCGAAGTTCTGCCAACACTTGAGCAACATAGTCAAAATCTAGCTGCTCTTGTTCAAGACGTATGTTTTTGCCATAGCGATGAGCAACGAGCTCATCGTATAGACCGCGCTCAGCTTCTGATAATCGATCGAGTTGGCGAGCCGTGGGTGTCGGTTCCTCGCCCCAATGCGATTCATGCACCAGCAAGGTATCGCGATCCATCATCAGAGATTGCACATGTGGCAGATAGGCCCGCAAATCGTCGAGTATCGCTAAACCATGGGTGTCGATATCACCCCAGTAAAATACTTCTAATGTTTGCAGCCAAGTTATATCCTGCAACGACTGCCAGCCGTAGCCTGCGCCAAACAAGGCGAGCGTGCTATTCATAGCAGGTAAGGCTAAATAATTAATTTCATTTTCGGTAATCAGCACGCGACGATGAGCCGGTTTTAATTGGCCGATCACTGAAATATCCAGCGTAACGTCAGCGCTCAAAAGGCTATCTGTCTGCGCATTTGCTGGAGCATGCTTCTCTATCGGTGTTGGCGGCTGTAAAAAACCCGGAAACGGACAGTTGACATCAAGTGAACGTAACCGGAGCCGAAGTGGCTTGCCCCTATAACCGTATCGGCTTGCAAAGCCTTTTATGCCTTGTGATTCATCATTAATGGCATGTTTAGGCAGAGTTAGATCGAGCCACTCTGCCAATGTCTCGCGGTGTTTTTCAATAAATTTGGTATCCACACCTGGCACACTCAGCTGTCGCAAAAAAACACCCGAAGCTGGGCTGCCTCGCATTGTTTCATGCACCTTGATTAGTTTTTCACAAACGGGCAGTAGCTCAAGTGCTTTTATAGATCGCTTGTGCAACCAGGCCAGCAACCTAGCATCGTGTGCAACAATGCGACGACTCACCGCTGTAAAACGCTTAGCTTCTTTTGAGCGATTAATTAGTAACAGGGCATCGTTCAGGGAATCAACCCATGCGCTATTCGGTAGAGTGTTTCGACCCAAAACCGGGTGACGGGTTTCTCGATACTCTATTCGCACGTGCTGGCAGTCAGCCAGTGACTGTATCCACGTACGCACCTGCGTGAACTGATCACTTAATTGTTTCGACCCAGGTTTTTTTAGGATCAGTTTACGGGGAAAGCCAATTATTCCGACTTTGGCAACAGGTATCTCTAAGCCCACTACTTCAGCGCATTGTGATTCAATGTCCGGTGGTATGGCATCTAGTGGTTCAGGAGCTAATAGCTCATTCCCAAGCAAGGATTCCGTTGCCGCTTCCTCAGGAGAATCGTCAAGTACAGGAAAGTTCGTAGCCAATATTGCACGCAGTAGATCGCCCCGATCCCACAACCGTTGTACCTGCAATCGTAGGTCAGCCGGGCTGGTCCAACCACTGAGCGCCGCTTTCTGTCTAGTCGCCAACGGTCGGTCCGTCCTCAGTGCTCTCGTTCACCAGCCGTGATAGCGCCACCCTTGCTTTTTCTTGCCGGTATTCCTCTATGGTCAAATTACGTAGTTCAGAGGCCGCACCTGTAATATTAGTCACATATCCAACCGCTGATACATAAGGCTCGATAATATGGATTTTTTGCAGAGGCGTTACAATCAGTAACTGTAAATTCAATTTATCAAACAGACGCAACCCATAGTCTGCTGATTCGTCGGAACCGCGGCCAAATGCTTCGTCAATGACCACAAAGCGAAACGAGCGTGAGCGCTTAACGCCCCACTCTAGTCCAAAGCGGTAGGACAAACTTGCCGCCAGTATGGTGTAGGCCAGTTTTTCCTTTTGGCCACCACTTTTACCACCTGAATCCGTGTAGTGCTCGTACTCGGTGTCATCAGAGCGCCAGCGTTCGCTGGCCGCAAAGACAAACCAGTTACGCACATCCGTCACCCGTTCAGTCCAGCGCCGGTCGCTGTCGGTGGTGCCTTCTCGCCCACGAAAGCGCTCAATGATCGAACGGACCTGAAGAAACTTTTGTTCAGAATACTGCTCGTCATCTGAACCCGTCAGACTGCCCTCAGTACAGGCACGCAACTCGCTCTGGAAACTTCTGACATCGGCATCTGTTGTCAGCTGGTTTTCCAATACGATGTAGCGGCCATCGACGTAATCAATCTCGTTCAATGAGACATTGATACTGTCTATTCGCTCTCGGATTTCGTCGCGTTCACGGTTGAGCTGCGATTGAAAATTGGCAACTTCTCTGATGGTATTTTCGTTTAGCAGCTCTTTAAATTTCCCCTCAAAGCGCGGCAGATCATTTGCCAACAGACCGCTGTACATGGTGCGATATTCATCACTTGCACCGAGATCCGCATCGACTTCATTGGTGTCGATAGGATATTCGGATTTATACGCTGTCATCGCCGCCACAATTCTTTGTGCCAAACGGCTAACATTGCCATTGTCGCTATCGATTTGCCGTTGCAACCAGTCGCGCATATCGCTCTGTCGGTTATCGATCGATTCAACAGTAAAAACTACTTCACCCAGCGCCTCTGTTTGCATACTTTGTAAGCGAACGCTGTCAAGCGAGAGCAGCTGATTGGCCTGTGCTTGAGACTGAGCCCATATCGTCTGGTCAAATCCACCCTGCTCCGCAGTAATTATTGATTCGGGCTGAGGCTCTAACAGCTCAAGCCCGGCACATTCTCTGAGAATATTCTGCGTTGTGATAAACAGCTGCTGTGCTGCGGCCAGCTTGTTGTTGCTTTCCCCTATCTTTTGCTGCTGCGAAGAGAATTTAGTCTCCGCAGCATTGAGCTCCGCGATGGTGTTATCGAGCTGTATTGTCAGCTCACGCAGTACATCCGACGTGGCTTCAAGCACTTTACGTTCTTGCTTTAGTTGGTCGATGCAAAGCACCTGCTCTTGCCAATCCAGTGCCTGCCATGTTCGTACAGCTCTTACACTGGCCAGAGCACGCAGCCGCTGTGTTTGGGAGTCGCGTGATTTTTTGACTTCGGAAAGCGCTGTAGAAATTTCAAATATCTGATTTTCCAATTGCTCACGTTGGCTGCTCAGTGCCTTGAGCTTTTCTACGTTGGACCAGCCCAGCACATAGCGACCGCGATCATCAATGCGATGGGTGTCGTCTTTCTCGTGGCGGTCACCACGTCCCTTCGTTTGACCACTACGGGTGATCGCACGAACCTCGCGATGAAACTGCTGCTGGGATTCACAACACACATAGTTGAAACGCTGCAACAACTCGTTTTGCAGCCAGCCATGGAACACCGTATCTGGGTGAACTAGCAGCTTATTAACCAGAGAGTCACTGGCAGGCAATTGACTATCGCGCCCCGCCCGCTGCTGCCCTGCACCGGTACGAACCCGATAATAGACAATACGGCCGCGCAGGTGAGTCTCGTCGACCCAGTTCGATACTTGCGCGTAGTGTTCATCAGCAACCAGTAGCGACAATCCAAAATTGCGCATCACACGTTCCGCCGCACCTTCCCATTGCGAAGCGTTTTCTCGAACTTGCAGCAGTTCGCCAATAAACGGCACGTCATCGACTAGAAGGTTTGTGGCCTTGCATAGTGCTTCGCGCAAGCGGATTTGCACCACCGGAATATTGCTGCGACGATTTTCAAGTGAAGAAATTTCCGCACTCAGCGTCTCGTGCTCATCGCGTCGGGCTCGCAGCTGTACATCGATTTCGGTGTACTGATTGTCAAGTTCGGCGCGGTGCGTATCCTGCCGCTCCTGCTCTGCATCAAAGCGTTCACGCAATTGCAAAAATGCCAGTTCGTCGGCAGGCATAGCTTCATCGATCTGTGTCAGCTGCGTTTCAAAGTGGCGCGCTTCATCGCGCCGTTTGTCGCGCTCACTGCTGGCTTGCGAAAGCTCAGCGTCAATTTTATCCAGGCGGTCACCGCCGTTGGCAGCAATGTCGCGCCTTAGACCATCGCTCTTTAATCGCTGCGCGTCCCGTACATTGATAACTTGCTGCAACTGCTGCTGATTGCGCTCAGCTTCGCGGGCAATATTTTCCAGCCGACGATCAATCAGTTCGAGTTTAAGTATTGCAAACCACGGCTTTAGTGATTCACGGCAAGTGCGCAGATCCATCACTCTTGCTGCCAGCTCTGCATGGCGATCACAGTTTTCAACCAGTGGCTCAAGCAACTGTATCTGGCGCCGCGCCTTGAGCACCGCCGCATGTGCTCGATTTAGATCGTCAAAGTGAGCAACCAGCGCGGCAAGTCGAGGCTTGACGTCAAATGATTCGAGCATATGTTGGCGCACAAATTCCGTCAGGTTACCAACCGATTTCATGGAGACTGTTTGATGAAATAAATCCATCGCCTGCTCGTCTTCGATACCAAAGCGGCGGCGATACCAAGCACCATAGGGTGGGAAGCTCTCGTGTAGTTCTACACCGGATTTTCGCAGCTGCTTTTTCAGCGCAGGCATCTGTGTGCCGAAGCTGGAAAAGTGCTCACGAATACTTATCTCACGCTCGACACAGCAAAAGAAACGCGTCGGCTGGCCTTGGCTTTTGCCCATCCAGAAAACCTGTGCGAGCGTGACTGTTTGATCAAAACCTTCGTTATAGAACTGACCAAGAATCACCGAATACGAATTGCGATCGCGCAGTGCTACCGGTTTTCCCGATCCGGTTCCATCGTCGCGTTCAGACTTGTAATATCCTTGCACATAAGAGCGCAGCGAACGCTCTTTGGCCTCTGCACCAGCCGCCTTGTTGTAAGCCACTTTCTGCGACGGCACTAAAAGCGTGGTCACTGCATCAACTAAAGTAGATTTACCCGATCCAATATCACCGGTGAGTAATGCATTGCGCCCGTCTACGTCAAAGCCCCAGATCGAACCGTTAAAAGTACCCCAGTTAAATACTTCAAGCCGTCGAAGCCTGAAGCCCACTTGCTGGTCAGTGCCACCAAAGTCAAAAGAGTCGGTTGGTATTTCGCTCATAACAGTGATTGCTGCGGCGCATCAGAAGCAGTATCCGTTTCGTTTTTGGTTGATTCTTCGTTTGCGTTGCTCGAGGCTTCTTCGCTTGCACTAGGAAAGCTATCTTCGCTTGAATTGGCAGGGTCTGAGTCATCTGCACTTACAGGCATTGTTTCACTCTCAGAGTTAGAGCGAATACTTTTGGCGGGAGGCTCTTCACCTCGCAGGGCGGCTGCATATGCGGCAAGCTTTTCGTCCAGCTCCGAAAGCCATTGCGCATCGACAAAAGCGCGAATGATGCGTTTGACCTCATAGTGCGCTGCCCTCCCACTATCGGCTCTTTCGGTTGATTTCATTTTGCGTAGAAACCCGAGGTCGAGCACTTTATTGATGTGTGTATCCACCTGATCGATCAGCTTGGCTTCGTTGCTAGTATCGGGCATAAACAGACGCAGCATCTCGACTATCTCATCACGCGAAATCACCAATCGCGTCTCGCCACCTGTGGCGTCAAACTCGACCAGACGTTTACGCAACAGCGCAACCAGCAAGGACACGGGAAAAGAAAGCGCTCGCCGTGTCATCAGTCGCGGCAGCTCTTCTTGTTCGTCGTCGACGACGCGGGTGCGCAAGAAGGCCCAGCCCTCGGCCTCGTCAAGCATTAACTCCAGGCCCAATACCGAAACATGATCACGAATCTGTGGCTGCAAGCTCATTAGGGCATCCCAACGCGAGGAATCACTGGCCTGGTAAACCACGCCCTTTAGCAACGGCACAAGTACCCTACCTAGATTGCGTTGTTCTGTGCTTGCAGCATCACGACCGGAATGCGTCGTGGGTGTCAGTGTAAATTCCTGTTCTGTCATTTTCATTTATCTATTAAATTTCACGAAGCCAGAGCGCATAGTTTTAGCAGTAACAAGTTGGAGAGCTGCCGCTATGCGCGCAACAAAACTACCCGTGGCAATTTGGCGCTGCGTTGCACTATCGTACCGTCATCGCGTTTTGCCTGCCAATGAACTGTGTCGGTGATTGTACCGTCAGTAACGCTTTTAAATTCTGAATCGGCTAGTTGCAGCCATGCGACCAATTCCGCCAGTCCTTCGGTCAGGGGTTTCCCCACGATCAAATCAGCCAGCGTTATCTGGTCTTGCGCTTGCAGCTGACTGTGGGCATGGCGAATCAGTGCCTCGCGATCAATCACTATCTGGCTATACAGGGCCAAGGCATCTGCATCGGTGTGGCCCGCACTGAGGGAGCTGTTCACCTCTGTTTTCAGCGTCGGCACATGCAGCGGACGCTCCATCGGTAATTCGATTTGCGGAGCCATGCCCTCCATGCTAATAAATTCGCCACGAGGCGGGTCGCCACGCACATCGAGAGCATGGCTTTCCAACTGCCGAATCACATCCATAATCCGACGATTTTCCAACCAGGCCTGATCATCGAGGAATTGTCGTAGCTGACGTGACAACGCTCGCACCGTACCCTGCGCGTGCTCAGCCGCTAGGTGCCAGTCATGATGAACTTTGCGCAAACGCCGATCAGGCGACAGAGACTGCAAAGCTGGCAATGCCAATACAGTTGTGAGCAATTCGCCCAATTCTTCCTGCCGCTGCTGTGACATCAAATAGTCGAAAAATGCCTGGAAGCTCCTGCCTTGGTCTGTGCCAGTGATAACATCGCGCTCTTCTAGAATTTCGGCAAGCAATTCTCCTTTGCTTCCCTCCCAACGAGCGATACGCTCCCGAGACTCACGATCCAGCAGGCGGAAATTCTCCTCTACTTCGCGAAAGTCAGATAACAATTCACGGGCGAGGCCAGTAAATTGTTGAAATCGATCGCGAATGCTGGTGTCATCCAGCATGGGCAAATGGCCGTCGTCAATACGTGCAATCTGTGCATCTATACCTGCTCGGCGGCTCAGCAACTCGGCCCGTCTTGATTGCGGGTCATCATTGGTTCCTTCGCTGATCTGGCGCAACAACTCAAACAGCGTGAGCAGTCTTGATTCCGTCGCTACAAACTGCCGACCAGTCAGTGATTGCAACCAGCTAATGCTTTTTTCCGTGGCGGGTGTCAGATCGTACGAAGGCTCATCCGAATCATCGGCGTAGAAACGCCGAATCCAGCCTTGTTCTGGCGCCGCCCAGTCGTTGAGGTAATCCTGAGCGTGCTTCGGAAACGCTTCTTCCCCTAGGCTTTGGCGTCGTGCAAATAATTCATCTTCCAGCGCCTCTATGAGCTCTCCCTGCCCGATCACCCGTCGATTCGGGGTGACAAAAACCCGCTCCAGAAAACTGACGATCAATGGCGCATTAACGGCACAGAGTAAACGCCAAGCTGGGTGGCTTTGGCGTAGCTGCAACAGCATGTCGTATTCTAACGGCATAGGTTTTTGACTATGGAAATTGTCGGTGCAGAATTGACACGCATATCTGAAGAAGCCGGCGCAAGACGGGTGAGCACCGAGTTTACCATTGCTTGTTGACATGAAGCTTATTTCAATCAGTCTCCCAGACTGGCCACGAATCCTCTCTGCCTGCACCATCCGACTCGTGCCGCCGATTAGCTACGTGGTGAGCTGGCCCAACACACACTGCAATACACGCAGGTCAGCTCCCTGCCACCACCCGATATCTTTCACGATGCGCAAGGCAAAGGATTGACGATACTGCACTGTCGTTTGGGTTGAACACTGTTGTTGTACAGCTACGCCAGAGGCATTACTTGAGGCACAGTGGTGATGGGTGATGTGATTGAGTCGTGTTGCGAGTGTAGGATTTTAAGCGGGGGACAAAAAAGAAATGGCGCGCCCTGAGAGATTCGAACTCCCGACCCTCAGGTTCGAAGCCTGATGCTCTATCCAGCTGAGCTAAGGGCGCGCTGCAAGGACAATTGTAACACGTCTTCGCGCCAACATACTTCCGTGTTTTTGGAAGAAATTGACGGCTGCCTGCCCAATCACATCCAGCTCATTGACTCTTAACACTGCGTTCGCGGTAGAAGGTGTACAGGCCACTGGCAGTGACAATCGCGATTCCGATAAAGCTGATGTAATCAGGTATGTCACCGAAGACAAAGTAGCCTAGGCCGATAGCCCACAGCAAGATGGTGTAGCGAAAGAATGAGACGTAGGCGATATCGCCCACACGCATTGCCATCACGGCGCACATATACCCAAAAAAGATAAAACACGCAGCGGCGGTCAGAGTAGTTAAGCCGCCAGTGCTTACCGGTGCCCAAGGTTGGAAGACTGACACCACCGCCCCGACCAACATGACAGCCAGCGCGGCCGAAAAGGCTACAAACGCTGACGGCACGGCGGTGGACATTTGCCGTGTGCTGAGGTCGCGCAATACCAAAAAAACAACGGCAATCACCGCTAACAATGAGTACTGGTTAAAGCCCTCACCCGTCGGTTGCACAATCAGCAGCACACCGCAAAAACCAACTACGATAGCCGAGTATCGACGCCAGCCAACAGGCACGCCCAAAAACACTGCGGCTGCCAGTGTTAACGCAAGGGGCATGGATTGCAGTATTGCCACAGCATTAGCGAGAGGCATGTGGAACAGTGCGGTTAAAAAACAGACGGTAGAGCCAACCTCGCTCACTGAGCGCAGAGCCAGCATGCGCCAATCCGACTTTGGCAAGCGCGGCAGCAGCACAGCTTTGTACCAGGCAAAAGCGCCTATCAACAAGGTCACTATTACCCCACGAATAAATATCGCCTGGTAAAGCCCCATCTCATCCGAGACGGTTTTCATTAGGGTGTCGTTAATGACAAACGCCGCCATGCTGACGCTCATCAAGATGGCGCCGCGGTGGTTATCGCTCTGGCTGTACATGGGTTCTCCGTGATGGGCTGTCGCCGATAGATAACAATAACAAAGAAGCCTCTCGCTCAATGCAAATGCTGACGACTAGATCTAAGCCGGCACACTAATGCAGTGCGATCGAGCTCGTTTTAAATAACCAACATCTGAAGTTAGCTTTGCCGGCAAAAGCGAGCGCTAGTTTAATTTATGTGGATTTATATCACTAAGTATTTGGGATTTAACTTTAGGTTCTAGCGCGAGTTCTAGCGTGCTTGCCAATAATTTGGATGGCGATGCAAATGAGCCACTGCGACAATCAAAATCTCTTCTCGGCCGGAGTTATATTGGTAAATAATACCGTAGGGAAACTTGGCGACGAGGCATCGTCGAGTTCTAATACTCAGCGCTGTATAGGCGGTGGGATGTTCTGACATTCGATTGATAGAACGCAATATTTCCTGTCGAAGTTGAGCACCAAGTCCAGGTTGCTGTAATTCATAGTATTCGACAGCCTCAATGAACTCAGCTTGAGCAGGCTCTAAGAAAGAGACCTCCATGCACTAACCTTTACCTAATACTTGGCTCGCAGGCACAGCGGTGATCTCACCACGTTCAAATGCATCTAAACGAGACTCGCATTCCTCGGCCCACATTTTGTCGATAGCCGCATCAGGGCGATCAACACTAATAAGCAGCTGTTCAGCAACCATGATGCGCTCGCTAGCCGGGAGCTCAAGTACCTGTTCTATCAGTGTTTTAGATGAATTTTCCATGAAACTCTCTAACGATGAAAACTGACTAGAAGCATAGCCTTTAGGCTGGTGGGAGTAAATACGCGCACCAGGGGTATGTAATGCCCAGTGCGTTCAGCGTATCAGCCTCCGCTCAAGTCGATCGTTTGCCCCGGTTTAGGCGTTTCTATAACTCCCGTTGCGTCTGCACGTTCACCTGGCTCGGCCATTGGTTCGTCGGTTAAGGGGAACGTGCCCCAGTGCATACCGATGGCGCGTTTGGCGCCAACCTCTTGCACCACTTGCAGCGCCTCTTCGGGGTTCATGTGTGCGCTTTTCATAAACCAGCGCGGGTCGTAAGCACCGATAGGTACTAGGGCTAGATCAACAGTGCCGAGGCGCTGCGCTATGGTTTTAAAATCGTCGGAGTAACCGCTATCGCCAATGAACAGCGTGCGGTGGCTAGGCGAATCGATGAGATACCCTGCCCAGAGAACTTCATTGCGATCAAATGGGCTGCGACTGCTCCAGTGTTGCACTGGCACTGAATGCACAGTGGCCTCACCCACTTTTGCATTGGCCCACCAGTCCAGCTCAATCACGTTAGTGATACCGAGTTTGTCGAACCATGCTTTTTGGCCCAGCGGCACGTAATAGATTGGTGGGTTGTCAGGCTGTTTGGCCTGCAGTGCTTTGACGCTGGCTTTGTCGAGATGGTCGTAGTGATTGTGCGAGATCAACACGACATCGATAGCTGGCAACTGTTGCACAGACATTGCGGGTGGCGTGCTACGTTTGGGCCCCGCAAAACTCACAGGCGATGCGCGTTCTGAGAAAATAGGGTCGGTCAGAATATTGAGTCCATCCACCTGCAACAAGAATGTGCTGTGGCCAATCCAAGTCACCTGCGCTGCGCTGGGGTTGCTCAGGGTTTGTAGTTGGGGCGGCACGCTGGGTAAATTCAGTGGCGCCACATCCGGTGCATTGCGCTGCCACTTCATGAGTTCGCGTAAGGGTTTGTTGATCGCTTCGCCGTTGGTGTTTACAAACGTGCCATCCTGAAGGTGATGCGCCGGTGCATCTTCGCTCCACTCTACGGTGCGGCCGCAACCGACCAGTAGACAGGTAATGATGGTTAAAAGTGTACGCATCGTTTTTTCGTGAATGAGATAGATCATTAATAGATAGGGTGCTCAGGGTTTGTTTGCAAGCAAGTTGTTAAAACAGTCTGACAAAGCATTACAAAAACAGTCATTTAAAATGCTCGATTAGCAGCATAGTCCCATCGAGCAAAAAGGTATAATTTTGACTCAACTAATCGATTGTCGTCAGGAAGTGAAAAGATGTTAAATAGAACAAACGCCAGCGTCGTCTTGCTGGCCACGCTCGTCAGTGGGTGCTCGGACGGCATTTCAAGCAGCTCTGTGTCGAAGGATCAACCGACGGCCTCAGATACCATAGCTATCGGGTCGCTCAACCCCGCGCTGTTTGCCGAGGGCGCCCTGGCAAAACCTCTGAGTATCGAAGAGTGCACACTCAGCGGTGGTACGACCACCCAGTGTTACCGCATGACGATCACCGGCGCTCCGAGCGATGACTCGCCGGTAGGTCCTTGGTGTCCATCATCGATTAGCTCAACAGCTGACGAAGGCGGTATTTGGTTTGATGGCAGCGGCACGGTCTACGACGTAGACGGTGAGTTTATTGCCAACCTTTCCAGTATTTATCAAAACGACAGATGGCAGATGTATGACGAAGAGACTGGACTTGTCTCGGTGATCGGTGGCGCCGAAGGCTGCGAAGTCGCTGGCGATCCGAGCAACTCCTCGGGCCGAGACAACTTCTGCCTAGAGTGTGCGCTGGAACATATCGGCGGTGGGATTGAACGCACGATGCTGATCCCGATCAATCCCGTGCCGCAGAGTGAACCCTCTCGCATTGGCAGAGACAATATTGGTGTTGCGCTCAACGGTGTGTTGTTTGGCCCACCTGCCCCTGTCGATATGATTTTGAGCACCATCACTCTTGGCGTATTTGATGACTGTGGTGGCCACAGCAACCCACACGAGGGTTATCACTACCATGCAGCCAATGGCTGCTCTGAGCTTGGTATACAGGCAGATGGTCACGCGCCTGCGATAGGCTATGCCTTGGACGGTTATACCATTTATGCCAGCTCCGGCACAGAAGATACTACGCCTTCTGATCTGGACGCGTGCGGTGGTGAAACAGACCCAATACGCGGTTATCACTACCATGCACAGGCAGCGGGCTCAAACCAAATAATTGGCTGCTTTATGGGTGAGCAAGGCGTTAACGCTGATAAACGCGCCGGCCCTCCCGGCGGTGGCCGTCGGCCTCCACCCGGAGATGGCTCTCGCCCAGAAGACAGCTAGAGGCCAATTCTACAGGCTAAGCAGGCAATGCTGACAATCGGCTACTCTCTCTGAGGGCCGTCAGCATGTGCCTCGATCAAGAACCTCCGGTTGCCGTTTTAAGCTGTACGCTAATAACCGCCAACTTAAAAAAGAGGGCACGGCTTGTAATTTTCAGACAAACCATCTGGGTTTGTTAAGCCTGATTGCAAAGCCCTTTCAACACATCTGCAGCAATTTCAAAAGAGCGCACACGCGCCGCATGATCGTGAATCATGCCGGTGACTATCAATTCATCCGGTTGGTATTTTTCTACAATAGCTTGTAGTTGCTTTTTGACGGACTCAGCAGAACCCATTGCAGAACAACTTAGTGCGTCTTCTACAGATGCCAGTACCTGCGGCGGAATTTCCGCGTGAATGTTTTCAACTGGCAGTGGCAGTTTTCCGGGGTTGCCAGTGCGAAGACGTGCAAAACCCAACATCTGAGATGTGCGTAAAAATGCAGCCTCTTCGTCAGTCTCGGCTGCGCACACACCTGCTGCAACCATGGCGTAGGGCTTATCTAGGTAGGCAGAAGGTTTAAAGGCTTGGCGATATATGGTCAAAGCTTGCTCTAACATCGCCGGTGCAAAGTGCGAGGCAAATGCATAAGGCAAGCCCATGTGCGCAGCTAATTGCGCGCCGTATAAGCTAGAGCCAAGTATCCACACCGGTACGTGTGTACCCTGCCCCGGAACTGCTCGTACAGAGCCTGCGGGAGTATCAGCAAAATACCCAAGCAGCTCGTACACATCTTGCGGAAAGCTATCTTCAGGCGCCATGTAACGGCGCAGGGCCCGCATGGTTTCGCCGTCGGTGCCCGGCGCACGGCCCAAGCCAAGGTCGATGCGATCAGGGTACAAAGTGGCCAAGGTGCCGAAGGCCTCCGCAACCATCAGCGGTGCATGGTTGGGTAGCATGATGCCGCCGGCGCCAACACGGATAGTGGAGGTAGCACCCGCCACATGTCCGATCACCACCGCCGTTGCCGCACTGGCGATGCCCGGCATATTGTGGTGCTCGGCCAACCAATAACGATGATAGCCAGCAGCCTCTGCGGCCTGCGCCAGCTCAACCGTGCTGCGCAGCGCGTGCCCAGCGGCTTGGCCTTCGGGGATGGGCGACAGATCGAGCAGGGAGAAGCGTTGCATATTGGTCTCTTGGGCTTGAGCGGGTTGTTGGATGTGACTGGTTGGTGGTGGTTGTAGAATAACCTAGATGGTGTGAATGTTTACACTTCTCGTGTTGGGGGCTTGCCTACCTGGCCAAGTGATCGAAACGATTGAGATCTTGGCGAGCAGCGCGCACCGAGTTAAAAATGACGGACTATACGCCCTGAGCTACGCACCGAATCAAATCCGACCTCAAGATATTCTTAGGGGTTTCGATTTCAGTCACAAAAAAAGCCACGAGACTTTTGTGCCGTGGCTTATTTTTCAGCTACAGATCAGCTGTTTTTATGCTGCCGCAATGCGGTGTAAAACGCATATTTTGTTGCCTGCTGGGTCACGTAGATAAGCTAGGTACATATCACCTGCTTTGCCGCCATCTCGGATGCCCGGTGCATCTTCTATGGCTGTGCCACCGTTAGCTACTCCAGCGGCGTGCCATGCATCGCCTTGTGCTGGGTTTTCTACGGAAAAACCAATGGTGCTGCCGTTGCCGTTGCAGGCGGGCTCACCGTTGATGGGGTTGCTTAGGATAAAGATGCTGCCTTTGTTGAAATAGAAGCAACGACCTTTTGGGTCTATAACACCGGGTTTTTCACCCAGTACTTCAAATAGTGCATCATAAAACGCCTTAGAGACGTCCATGTCGTTTACACCAAGCATAACGTGGCTGAACATTTTTGATTTCCTGTCTGTTTGACTGAGAGTAGTGAATTGGTTTTTGTACTGTACTTAGGCTCAGTATATTACAAGTCCGAATAGCAACCGTGAAGATGTCGGTATATCGGGATATTTTTTACATACTATGCTGCAGCAGCTTCTAACTCAACGCCTTCTAGTGTGATGCGGTGTAAAAGACGTCTGTGCCCTTGGTAGTCGTTGAGCGCACAGTGCCAAGTGGCACGGTTGTCCCACATGGCAATAGTGCCTGGGGCCCAACGCAACCTGCAGCTAAACTCGGGTTTTAATGAGTGTTGGTATAAGAAGCCCAACAACGCATCAGATTCGTCTTTGTTCCAACCCTCAATGCCCACTGTAAACTGCGGGTTAACGTACAAAATTTCTTTGCCTGATTGAGGGTGTTTAATCACTATTGGATGGGTTGCATCTTGAGTCGCTTCTTCAGCGTTTAAAATGCGTCCTTCTAAATCTGGCGCGGCCTCCGCTGTCAACTTGCCAAACACATGCCGGCTGGAGTGCTCAGCGCGTAGTGTAGATAAAGTAGTTTTCATACCGTCGGAGAGCGCATCCCACGCGGCATGCATACTGTTAAAAAGTGTATCGCCACCAACCGGCGGCAGCTCTTTGGCGTACAAAATAGAGCCGAGTGCTGGTTTTACATCGTAGGAGTGATCGGTGTGCCAAACCGCTCCGATGTTTTTCTTTTGGTGTGGCTCTTTGCGCACTTCAGCGATCTGACTGTTTTCATCGCTTGCCCTAAAAAAGCGATTAACATTGATGTCGCCAATGCGCTTTGCAAATTCAACATGTTGATCGGGGCTTAGCTTTTGATCTCGAATAACCACTACGCCGTGTTCAACAAACGCTGCTTTTAAATCAGTGATTTGTTCATCACTGCAATTGCCCAAATCTATACCGCTTATCTCCGCCCCCAAATAAGGGCCAAAGGGGCTTGCTGTTATGGTCTTGTATTCATTCGCCATGTAGTTTCAGTCTCCACAAAGGGGTTGAATTAGTCGACAAAGTACTAGCCTTTTAATGCAATGCTTCGGCTCACGATACCTACCATAAGCTGATCTCAGCTTGAGTACATACTATTTCGATGACGCACTTCTGGCAAACACTTCGGCCTCGGTCATGTTCTGTGTGTCATTGGCAAAGTCGTAGAAGTCGGGTTTTTTGTCCGTGAATATTTGATGGTGCAGGCTAAAGCCACTTTTGTCGTCAAATAGTCCGGCGGGCACCATGTAGCGATCCGCACCTTTAAGGTGATAAAACAGGTGTGTGCCGCAGCTTTTGCAAAACCCGCGCTCCGCCCATCGTGACGACTGGTATCGGCTTATAGAGCTCTCATCGCTGAAGCTGATGGTATTGCCACAATCAACCGCTAGAAATGGCCCTCCACCCCAGTTGACACACATGCCACAGTGACACGCCCCTACGTGTTGAGCTGCTTGTTCGGCTTTAAAACTGACAGCGCCGCAAAGGCACTTGCCGCTCCCCATTTTACTCTCTTCCATGGTTGTCTCCAATTCTGGTGTTGTTTTGCCAGTATATGCTTTTGCACCTGTGCGCTACAAAACCCTGTATTTCTAAGCACCTGCAAAGCCACGCAGTTGAAGCGTCGCAAAGACAACAATAACGTCGGCATTTACTCTTGGCATTTACCATCAGAACAAGCTCTAATTGCAGCATAGTTTGCGAGCATTTATGTATGTCTGAATCTTTTGATTTTGTGGTGGTAGGCGCCGGATCAGCTGGCTGTGTTTTGGCCAACCGCCTCTCGGCCAGTGGCGAGTACTCGGTCTGTTTGCTAGAGGCTGGTGGCAGCGATTGGCGCTTTTTTGTGCAAGTGCCCATTGGCTATGGCAAGACATACTACCAACGCGCCGTTAACTGGATGTACCACACCGAAAACGAGCCGGGCCTTAACAACCGTCCTAGTTATTGGCCACGAGGCAAGGTGCTGGGTGGTTCCAGCTCTATCAACGCCATGGTCTATATCCGCGGCCACCGGCAGGATTACGACGACTGGGCTGCTGCTGGCAACCCCGGTTGGAGCTACGAAGACGTATTGCCCTACTTTAAAAAGAGCGAGGGTAACCCACAGGGAGACGCCCAATACCACGGACGCGGTGGTCCACTGCGTATCGACGACCAACGCGCCTACCTGCACCCTCTGATCGATAATTTTCAACGTGCTGGTTCCGAACTTGGCTTAAAGATCAGTGAAGACTTCAACGGTGCTCAGCAATCTGGCATTGGCGGCTACCAGGCCACAGTGCATCGCGGTCGACGCATGTCCACCTCGCGGGCTTTTTTACGCCCCGCGATGCGACGCCCCAACCTAACTGTTATTACGCACGCGCACGCCAATAAGGTTTTGTTCGACGGTAAAAAAGCTATTGGCATTGAATATAATCGCAAGGGGAAAACAGCAAAGGTGCTGGCGAAGCGCGAAGTGGTGCTTAGTGCCGGCGCGATCAATAGCCCACAACTACTCATGTTGTCGGGTGTTGGAAATAGCGAGCAGCTGCAAACTATGGGCATTGACACGGTGCAGCATAGCCCTGCGGTCGGACAACATCTGCAAGACCATCTAGGCATCGACTTTATCCTCAAGAGCAAAGTCAAAACACTCAACGATGAGCTCTACCCCTGGTGGGGAAAGCTCTGGGCCGGTATAAAATACTTTACGACTGGCCGCGGACCGCTGTCGCTTAGCTTAAATCAGGGTGGCGGTTTTATGCGTACCCAGCCCGAGCTGCTGCAACCGAATATGCAATTGTATTTTTCACCTGTTAGCTACACCCGCGCACCGGCAAAAACAAGACCACTGATGAACCCAGACCCCTTCTCAGCCTTTATGGTGGGCTTGAGTAACTGCAGGCCTAAGTCCTCAGGTAGCGTCAGCCTTCGAAGCGCTGTGCCTTCAGATGCGCCAGTTATAAAACCCAATTATTTTTCAGCACCTGAAGACCTACAAGAGATAGTCGCAGGTACAAAGTTTTTGCGAGAGATGACGCAGACTGAAGCATTTAAAGAAGTGATCAGCGAAGAGTTGATGCCCGGTGCAAGCATGCAGAGCGATGAGCAGATAGTTGAGTTTATTAAAGACAATGCTTGGACTGTTTTTCACCCATGCTGCACCTGCCGTATGGGGCCGGATGAAAAATACAATGTTGTAGACGCAGGTCTACGGGTGCATGGCTTGCAAAATTTTCGAATCGCCGACGCTTCTATCTTCCCGAATATAGTATCGGGCAATACCAATGCGGCGTGCATTATGGTCGGTGAAAAAGCCGCTGATATGATTCTGCAAGATGCAGCTGTTAAACAAACTTAGTGAACCCGTGAGTGTCTGCTAGCTTGGCGCAGAAGACAGAGCGCTTCGCTTGTAGTATATTTGGATTACTTATATCACTGTGGCAAGGCGACAATGCATAGATTTACCATGCGCTGCGGTTTTTTTTGTGCGCTAGTTCTCAGTTTAGCTGGCTGCAGTGACAGCACAGACACGCCCTCAGGTGAAACCGCAGTAGAAACGCCAGAGCCAATCATCACGGCAGCAGAAGTACGCAGCCAGCTCGACGCCCTGCCCACCGCCAATACTGAATTATCAACGCTACAAGTAGAACTGGGACGCCTGCTGTTCTGGGATCCTATTCTTTCGGTTGCGCAGGACACAGCCTGTGCCAGCTGCCATCACCCTGATTTTGATTACGCTGACGGGCTTTTTGCATCTCTGGGCACCGGTGCCAGTGGCTTGGGGTTAGACCGGCAAGGTGGGGCTCGTACAACTCGCAACTCGCCAAGTGTGGTCAACACTGTATTCAACGGTATAACCATTGATAGTGATGCAGTGCAGAGCGAGGCACCCATGTTTTGGGACAATCGTCAGCAATCTCTGGAGGCACAAGCAGAACAGCCATTGATTTCAGCAGCTGAAATGCGCGGCGAGACTGTCGCCGAAATTGAGGTGATGCCGCTGTTGCTGCAACGCTTAAATAATATCCAAGAGTATAAAGAGTTATTTGCTGCCGCTTTTCAACAGAGCGAAGCAGACGCGATAAGCCGCGAGCGATTGCTCAGTGCTATCGCAACTTTTCAGCGCAGCTTGGTGAGCAACAACAGTGCGTTTGATCAATTTATGCGTGGCGATCAAACTGCATTAAGCACACTGCAACAGCGTGGCCTAAAAAGTTTTATAGATATCGGCTGCACCGCATGCCACTCGGGGCCTATGTTCAGCGACTATCAAGTACACATACTAGGCACGCCCGATCATGTAGATAACCCTAATGGCGTTGATATGGGGGCAGATCAGTCCTTTGCTTTTCGCACCCCTAGCCTGCGCAACCTGGCGAATACGGCTCCTTACACACACAGCGGCAGCCGAGAAACGCTACGCGAAGTTTTGACGTTTTATGTGGCGTTGTCTCGCGGGGTTAGCCACAACAGCCAAGTGGACCCAGCAGACTTAGCCACTGAAGCTCGAGCGTTGGGTCGGGTCGACTCGGCAACCGAGTCGCTGTTGGCATTTTTGGATTCTCTGAACGATGAAGATTTTGATCGAGAGATTCCAGCTAATGTGCCCAGTGGATTGCCTGTAGGTGGAAACATACAAGAGCAATAAGCTTGCACCTGTGCAGGTTCGCTATCGGCGATGCAGCTCCTCAATGGCTAAGCTGCATTTGATCTCACTTACAGATATTTGCCTGTAAGACTTGTATGATCAGGTCTATGCAAGAGAACAACACAGATACTATTTTTTTAGGCATTGATGGCGGCGGCAGCACCTGCAGAGCGCGGCTGCGCAACCAACAGGGCCTGTTGCTTGGCAGTGCTGAGGCGGGCCCCGCTAATCTGCGTTTGGGCATTGAAAAAGTCAGCGATGAAATACTGCGTTGCACACGCCATGCACTAACGCAGGCAGGCCTCAGTGACTACCCGCTCAGCAAGTTGCACGCAGGTATCGGTTTAGCTGGCGCAATACTTCAGCAGGACAAACAAGCAACCCTTAGCTTGCAACAACAATTTGCCAACTGCGTTTTGCACCAAGACGCTTACATTGCATGCTTGGGTGCACACCTTGGCCAGCCCGGTGGGGTTGTCATTGTTGGCACTGGTTCGTGTGCACAAATAATCACGCCCGCCGATACCCGCACTTATGGCGGCTGGGGCTTTGCGCTTTCTGACCACGCCAGCGGCGCCTACTTAGGGAGAAGCGCACTCAGCTATGCTTTGCAATCACTGGAAGACATCCGACCTTCATCATCGCTTTGCCTAGATATCTGTGCCAGTTTCAATAATAAGGCAGAGCAGATACTGCGTTGGAGCGATACTGCCACGCCTGCGGACTACGCAAGTTTTGCCCCTCGTGTGTTCGAACATTGCGGTGATGACGATTCGGTAGCTGTGGAGCTAATCGCGAGCGCGTGCTCTGATCTAGAGCGACTGATCTCAAAATTGGAAAAATACAACACGGGAAACATTAGTTTGCTCGGTGGCCTTGCCGTTAGTTATCAGCGCTACCTGCCCAGCGGAGTAAAAAACGCTCTCTGCCCTGCACGCGCCGATGCATTGGATGGCGCATTGATTATGGCGGGCTTGCCAGTATCAACATTAGGGCAAACGTGATGAAAAAACTGTACCTCACTAACTTTGCAGCATTCATCGACGGGCGCTGGCAAGACAAGCTGGCCATGTTAATCGAAGGCGAGCGCATTTCCGCCATTGTGCCCCATGATGAAATAGATCCGGAATTTGCGCAGCAAGACTGTGGCGGTTGCACACTCGCCGCGGGCTTTATCGATACGCAAGTCAACGGTGGTGGTGGCTTGATGTTTAACCAAATGCCAAGCGTAGAGACAATCGACGTGATGCGGCGCGGCCACTGGAGCGGTGGCACCACTGCCATGTTACCCACTCTGATTACCGATACCGATGATGTCATGTCCAGCGCTGTGGATGCAGCAGCAACGGCTATTGATACTCTGCCCGGTATTTTAGGTATTCACTTAGAAGGTCCACACCTGTCGGTTGAGCGCTGCGGCGTACACGACCCAGAAAAAATCAGACCCTTTAGCGCTCACAGTGAATCGCTCTTGTCGCGACTGCCCGGTGATCGATTTTTACTGACTGTTGCACCAGAGAATATGCCTGTAGGAGTGATCGCCAAGCTATGCGCCCAAGGGGTGCGAGTGAGCGCTGGTCACAGTGCCGCCAGTTACGATTGCATAAAAGCAGCGTTGGCCGAGGGCCTGAGTTGCTTTACACATTTGCACAACGCTATGTCCCCACTGACAGGTCGAGAGCCAGGTGTTGTTGGTGCTGCGCTGGAAGATCAAGACAGTTATATGGGTATTATTATCGATGGTTTTCATCTGCATGACAGCACAGCTGCTTTGTCGATAGCGGCTAAGGCACTGGGTAAAACCATGCTGGTGTCCGATGCTATGGCTACTATCGGCAGTGATAAAAACAGCTTTGAATTATACGGCGAGACTATCTACGCGGTTGACGGTCGCTGTGCCACTGCCGATGGAACCTTGGCGGGATCAGCGTTGGACATGGCGGGTGCGGTGCGCAACTGCGTTACCCGCTTAAAGCTACCCCTAGAAGAAGCATTACGAATGGCCAGTCAGTATCCAGCAGAGTTTTTAGCCACCGATGATTGCCGCGGGCATTTGCGCCAAGGCTATCGTGCCGATCTAGTGTTGCTTGATTCAGACCTGACTCTACAGAAAACTTGGCTTGGTGGGCAGTGCGTTTATACAAACCACTAGAGAAATTGCAGAACTACTAGCACTCTTAGAGTGCAATATTCCTGAGGCTGAAAGCCTCAGAAATATTGCATCAGCAGTTTTAAGCCATAGTTTCGCGGTAGCGATTAGCCAAATCTTTACAGGCGGTTCTAAAGGGCCCAGGGCCGTGACTAATACGAGCAACTCCAGCGGAGCTTAGCTCGGCCAACGAAGGACCAGCGCCCCCTGCCATTGCATTGACCGGCAAATCTACAGAGCTGCAGACCTCACCAAGCAAAGATAAGTCATTCAACCCCGGTACAAAAAAGCCTGACGCACCTGCAGCTGCATAAGCCTGCCCTCTCTCAATTGCCTCAGGCAATAGGCTCGCATGTTTAGTTGAATCTGATTCTTTCAAAAATACATCTGTACGTGCATTGATAAAAAATTCTAAATCGGTATCTTTGCTGACATTTGATTTTATAGCGGCTATGCGCTTTTCCTGATCAGCAATGCTGTGCAGGCCTGCACCACCAATTTGCTGGTCTTCAAAGTTAATACCAACGGCGCCGGCAGAGATAAGTTGGGCTACATTTTCAGCGACCTCTTCTGCGGAGACAGCGTAGCCTCCCTCAAAATCTACGCTCAGAGGAATGCCAACACTCGCGACAATGCGCTGCACTATTTGCAGTAGGAATGGCAGAGGCAGTAGTTCACCATCCGCATATCCTTGTGCGGCTGCCACCGACCAGCTGCCTGTTGCTAAGGCTTGCGCGCCCGAGGCTTCAACTGCCTTGGCGGAGGCCGCATCCCAGATATTGTACAAAACTAGCGGATTGTTTTTTTGATGAAGACTGGCAAATAACTTTGATTGGGCTTGCTGATCCATAACTGATAATCCGTAAACTAAAGGCTTGCATCAGCTTAACTCTTTTTAGACTGCAAACACACCTGCTGGGCGACAGCCGTGATCTACGACACTCTACTCTCGTCTCGAAGCATTGTTGAATATATTACGTTTCTCGTTTTTGCAAAAAAGCTATTGGCAGCTTCAATAAGCTGACACCTATTAAGACCAAAACAAAGCCCAACATTTGTAAAGTGGTGACACGCTCATCAAAGAGATAAGCCGCCAAACTCAAGGAGATCACTGGGCTAGCCATACTGATTAGAGTGGCTGGCGCCGCTTCTATCTGGCGCATGCCTTCAAATAACAATAGAAACGGAATCACGGTGGCAAATACAACTAAGCACGCGATCCAAAAAAGCCCTGTTGTAGGCAACTGAAAGTCTGCCTCCACCACTAACCAAGGCGCTAACAGGGCAAAAACCAAAAGGGTCGAAACATTGGAGTAAAAAGTAAATCGATTAGCACCCAAACGTAAGCTAACACTGCGCCCGTAATACAAGTACGCACCATAGGTGGCTGCGGAACCAAGCACACACAACACCCCGAGTAGCGGCAAGCGCATCTCCATGTCATCGAACAAACCGAGCATCAAAATCAAACCACAATAAGACACTACAAAGGTGGCTATTTCTCTTCGCTCTGGCAATCGCCGCTGGTGAATCATGCCGAACATCTGCACAAACAGCGGAAAGGTGAACAGAATTGCTCTGCTCACACCGACGTCCATGATGCTTAGCGCGTAGATATCAAACCCTGTAGCCAGTGTGAAGAGGAAGCCACAGGCCAAGGCTAAACATATATCGCGACGTGTGTGCTCGTTGTCTTGTACAGCAGTACGCCAACGACCGACTAGGTAGAATAAAGGAGTAGCGCAAGCGGCGCGTAACAACAATACGGCGGCGACGGTCATGCCGGTGTCCAGCGCCAAGCGGGCAAATATGCCCTTAGTTGCTAGGCACGCAGTGGCCACGCAGACCATGATAAAGGCCGTTTGCTGACTGGGGCTAGGCGTGGGAATTGTCACATGCGGGGCTCAGATTATTCAGCAATCAACTATACGCCGGTAACGCATCGCTCTGTTAAACAAGTCGAAACAAAAAACGTCGACGCTGTTCGTCCCATGCTTCTGTACGAATATCAATTGAATCGCCAATACGCAGAAGCGGTGCGTTGTCGACGTCAGGCGTAGCTGTTGTTGAGCTGACTTCATAATTGCAGTTGTACTGCTGCTCAAGGTCATCAGCATAAAGTTTAATGTCGAGAGACAAGCCTTGCAGCGAGAGGTAGATTCTAGTGCCGCGCATGCCCATTACCGTGGCGGCGCGTACTGTACGCTGCTCGGCTGTCTGGGTTAAGTCGTCGCGTAGATACTGCTCGATGATGTGTAGCTGAAAACTCTTTTCTAATCTGCGCTGGGTCTTTTTAGAGGCGTTTGCAGCAAAGATTACTTGCTCGCGCAGCGCTTCGTCATCGGCACTATTTTGAGGCGTGAGCGCGCCTTGTGTTTCTAGTAATTCTTTGTGACTAAAAATGCCTGCGATTTCGCGCATGGGCGACGAGAAGCGCGCATAGCCATCCACACCCAAGGCGTGATGCGGGCCCGGCTCTGCAGAAAATTCAGATGCGTGATTGGTGGACATCACTTGCCGCTCCACCACTTGTCGCATGCTTTGCCACTGTTTGCCGGCGGGTAGCGCTTGCAGATAGTCAGACAAGGTTGTCTCCCCATCCCAGCGCCAGATATCGTCTAGTTGGTGCAACTCACAGAGTTCAGCAAGTGTTTTGCGTAGACTCGCTAAACGCTCTTGCACTGGTGGTAAGTGCACCCGAAACACCGCTTGCATGTCGTCAGTCAATTTTTCTCGAAGCAACAGCATCTGTGCGCCAACCATATTGCACATTAGCGAAATCTGCTCGTTGTAGCGCTCCACGTCGTTGCGGTCACGCAGCGTCAGCAGAAATGAAGTGGGGTCAGTAGCATCAATGCTCATCTGCACTTCGCGGCGATTGTGCTCAACCACATTGCGCTCACGTGCCAGTGCCATGCGCACCTCACCCACCTCTGGCAACAACCGCAAACTCGCCGCGTAGTCGAGTGAATCCCAAGGGTGAGCTTTTCCGTTGTTTTGTTGATCCAGCCACTCTTGTACGCCGGGATAACTAAGCTTGGCGCGGCTGCGAATGCGCGCTTGATAGGTCGAAGCGCTGCAGCAGTTGCCCTGCATATCCATACTGATATCGAAGACTAAAGCTCGCCGCTGTACATCCGGATTGAGCGAAACTAAACCTTCACTAAGGCTGGGCGGTAACATGGGCGCCGCCATACCCGGTGCGTAAAAGGTAGCGCCGCGCTGCAATGCTTCGTCAAACAATGCTGTACCGGGCCGCACATAGTAAGCGGCATCGGCCAAGGCGTAGAGCAGTCGATACCCGTTGGGCAGCGCCTCTAAGTAGAGCGCTTGATCCAGATCGCGGGAGTCGCGATTGTCGATTGTGACAAAAGCTAGGTCCTCTAGGTCATGTAGCTCTGGATCGTCTAGCCCTGGCTGCAACAACCAACGGGAGGCCTCGTCCTCACAGGCCTGCGGGTGACTGGGGTCGATATGCTGGTCAGCGAAAGTGCTGATGATGTGATGCATCGCCGTGTCCGCGGCCGCAAACAACGTTGGCGAGTCTGAAACGATATACACCGCTTGTGGCAACAAGGGCTCCTGCATGGCGAGTGTCAAAGACTCATCAAACATCCCAACCAGCTGCCCATCGCGCTCTATTGCAAACCAATCTTTCACGGTGCTCTCGCTCTTATTGCCTAAGCTGAACAGTATATGACACAGCGCGGTCACTGTTACACTGATCAAAGACAATAGGAAGCAAGCGATGAACGCTTTTAGTATGGCTCAATGCCAAGGCGCGCAGCATCAATCAAGCTGCAGCAAAACAACATGACAGCACATAACAGCGACCACGAAATGCTCGATGTGGTTGACGAGAAAGACAGTGTTATCGACACCCTGACACGTGCGGAAATCCACCGCCGTGGTCTGCGACATCGCGCCTGTCACATCTTGGTATTCAACTCTGCGGGTGATCTGTTTTTACAACAACGAGCCTGGCACAAAGACTCTGATCCAGGCTTGTGGGATAGCTCATGCGCTGGCCATGTGGATGCAGGCGAAGACTATGCGAGCTGCGCCGTACGCGAATTGCAGGAAGAATTGGGCATTGTCGCCGAAGAAGCACTGAAGCCACTTTTTATGTTGCGCCCCAGCGAGATGAGCGGATGGGAGTTTGTGCAGGTTTATTCGCTATTGCACAACGGCCCGATGCGCCTATGCCCTGAGGAATTGCTGGGCGGAGAATGGTTCAGCCCTCAAAAAATACAACAGTGGATGGTTGATCAGCCCGAAACGCTGAGTACTGCTTTTAAAAAAATCTGGTCGATGAATACGCTCTATTGAGATTAATACCATGCTGAAAATACTGATCGTTGAAGGCAACTCCCCCGAGTTAGTGGCGCATGCACAAGCGCACGGTCAAGCGAGCAATGCACAAAACTACGGTGATGTATTACGTGCGATCTCCAACAAAGTGCAATTTGAGATGTTTCAGCCCTACCTTGCAGGTGGCAATTTAGACGCTGACTATCTGAGTCAATTTGATGGAGCAGCCTTCACCGGCGCTGGTGTCGACTGGTCTACCAGTGCCCCTGAAGCCGAACCGCAGCGCAAAGCTATGGAAGGTATATTTGCAGCGAACATTCCAAGTATTGGCTCGTGCAATGGGCTGCAATTGGCCAATGTGGTTTTGGGTGGTGAGACTGCGGCATCCCCCGATGGATTAGAAATAGGCTTGGCGCAGAATATTCAACTGAGTGAATTTGGCCAGCAACACGCGATGCATCAAGGTCGCAGCAGTGGCTTTAGTTGCACTAGTATTCATCGCGATCAAGTTGTGAAGCCACCTAGCGGTGCGCAGATAACCGCAGAGAACGAACACAGCATTCAAGGCTTGGTCTACGAGCAAGGCGGAGTAAGTTTTTGGGGGGTGCAATACCACCCCGAGCTAGGCCTGCAACACATCGCCGATTATCTGTACCGAGAACGCGGCTTATTTAGCCAGCAAGACGTTGTACTTGCGCAAGTGGAATATGCTATCCAAGAACCAGTTGAAGGAGCAAGAGCACTGGGAGGTACGGAATCAGATCTAGCATTGAATATGCGCGTTACAGAGCTTCGCAATTGGCTGGTTAGCTTAAGCGGGAAGCACACTTAGGCTCTGCTCTAATAGGCTGACATCTCTGCAAGGCCGACTACCGATTATCAAAAACGGCTGCAGAGCATTACACCTGAGCCCCTACCCCAACTCTTCGTAGCCCAACCTTTTAGCGTAGTTTTCTAAGTCTAAGATTTTCTCGTAGGCCTTCAGATCGATTGCGACAATACCTTCGAGCAAGAGATCACTCCTAACCGTTTGCAAGTTTGGGTCTTCAAATGCCTGTAGTAGGGCATTCAAGATACGATCTGCTGTGTCTCTGCCACGATCGACGTGTGTCACATACGGAGGAGCAGGTGCATGTAGAGTTAGGCCAATCACTCGGGTGCCTTGCAACTCAGATGGCCGATAAATTTTGAGTAACTTGTAGGTGACGCTGTCTATTGCCGCGACATCAGCCGTCTTATCCCGAATAGCCTGCAAGCTGTCGCGATGGCTGCCACTGTAAAAGGCTTCGCTGAAAAATCGGCCGTTTATATGTTTGGCTGCAACTTGATGTCGGAGAGAACTCATGCCCGAATGGGACTCCGGTCCATTGGCCACGGCTATTGTGTCCCGCATTTGCAGAACATCGTCATAGAGACTGTCCTCATGCACAACAATCAGACTGGAGTACTCGTGGGCAGAGCACTCCGCAACATCAAATATGGGTGCGGCGATTGGCAGCAAGCTCCCTCTGTAACTGCTTATAACATCGTAGCCACAGCACTGACTGAGCAGCATGTTTTTATCTGATAGGAGATCTGCTAGGTCTTTCCCGTGTAGCAGTTCGGTTGGCAGATCGTCAATTCCCTCACGTTGCAAGTGAGTCGCTATACCTTGCCAAAGCGCTGACAGCGCAGGTTGAATTTCGCTGAAGTTGTACATCGGGAAACTGGCGTTAAACATAAAGTCCTTCAATTGCGGGGAATCGCACAGCCGCCAATATTTCAATAGGCTTAGTACGTGATTTTCTATTTCTCACTAGTTAGGCATTATCGCTGTTCTGTCGCGCGCCGTCATTCCCTGAGCTCTGTTTTGGGCAATTTTTTTGTATTAGCTTCGCGACTTTGAAAGGGTTGCAACAGCATGCTGTCCAGCCAGAGGTCGCGCCTTGTGCCAAACTGATCAACGCCTAACCGCATTTGAACTTGGCCATCACGAGGTTTTGATAGGTAAGTACCAAATAATCGATCCCAGAAAGATAGATTGAATCCGAAATTACTGTTTGCTTCGTTTGCGTAGATCGAATGATGAACCCTGTGCATATCCGGGGTAACGATAAAATATCTCAGCACTTTTTCTAGCATTGGCGGCATGCGCACATTACTGTGATTGAACAAAGAACTGGCATTTAACAAAATCTCAAATATCAGAACAGCTGCAGCTGGTGCACCTAATAGAACGACTACGGCTAGCTTTATCAGCATCGAAAGCACTATTTCAATTGGATGAAAGCGAAGACCAGTACTGACGTCGAATTCGAGGTCTGCGTGATGCACACGGTGCAGTCGCCACAGCCATGGCACTGCATGAAAGGCCATGTGCTGACAATAGATAACAAGGTCCAGCAGAAGCAAGGCCAGAACAAATGCAAGCCAGTTTGGCACAGTGACCATGTTGAGCAGGCCCCAACCATGCTGTTGCGCAGTCATTGCGAAGCCGACCGCAAGCACAGGGAAAACGAGACGAACAATCATCGCATCCACAAACACCAAAGCTAGGTTACTACTCCAACGCAGTAGCCTGGGAATTTCTTGGCGACGTCGAGGTGCAACGAACTCCCAGAGAGCCAAAGCTGCAAATATAAATGACGCTGCAAAAAACCTGGCCGTGTTTTGATGATTAAGCAAATAATCAAACATAGTCGGTAACTCCCAAGCGAGAGAAATTCCTACACGCGGTCTGCAGGCTCATTTTGCATGCCATACTAGGGAGCGACAGTTCATCTCAGCCTGCTCCCCTACCCGAGGCATTAACAAACTTAACAGCACTGCAGAAACAGTGCACTCTAAAACTAGCGTGTACCAAGCTATGAGCCAGAAACTTCGGCAGAGCGCCAATCACTACTGGAGCTCATTGGATGAGGCACTGGATCTTTAGCCTTAAAGAGGTAACTGGCGAAAATGCTTCGATAGTTGGGATAATAATAGCTGTCATTTTCTCTGAGAAAATTGTCTCGATGAGTACGAAACAAAGCGGGCAATCGATACCAACAAACACCAGGATGCATGTGGTGCACTAGGTGGTAGTTATTGTTGAGAAAGAGCCAAGAGAAAACCCCTCTGTCCTCAATAACGACAATGCGATTACGCACCTTCCAATCAGCACGATGCTCTAAAAAAGTCCGTACTCGCAGAATTGACATGGCCATGTAAGCCGACAAGATATACGCCCAAGCTGGCAAGGTGGCGTATTGGCTAAAAAACCACATGAAAGGCAACAAAGCCAAAACATGCAAAAAATACGCTTGAGCTATCGAACGGTCCCCGGCCATCGTCAATTTCAAATCATTGCGATAAAAGGAAACCATGCCTAACAATGGGCCAATAACAATGCGCCCTGCCAAGGTGTTGTTGAGCTGCAATAGACGGCGCCTTGATTTGCTCAGCCTATGCCAATCTTCCAGGTGCATATAATTGCTCTCTGGATCTTCGTGTGGATCGGTTAGGCGCTCATCGATATGGTGCTCTAGATGGGTGTCGCGAAAGCGGCGGTAAGGAACAAACAATCCAAATGGCACAAAAACCAGCAATTCGTTTATGCCTTTATATTTTGTGGGGTGTCCATGTAGCGCTTCGTGTTGAAGAGATGAATGCAGCGTCATCGCCAGAGCAAGCACTGGCACGCTTATCAATAGGGAAAATGTCGACGCCAATACGGTAATCAATAGGATTGACGCAGTGCAGAGAACAATCAGCAATATGGTCGGCCATTCTCGGGCCGTAACTAAATTATTCTGCGCACAGGATTGCTCTTGCTCATGGAGGCCACCATGAATTGCAGGCGACTTCATCGGCCGGATTTCATAAGATTGAATGCATGCTTTTTCACTTAAATGTCCAGCCTTGCAAAGTATTCTAGCCATGCAGGCTATCAGTAATACTGCAAAGCCGCAAAACCTCTTAGAGATGCTACTTATTAACTCCGACTGGGGACAATCTGCTGCTACATTCCCAAGATGGACAAGATGGCTGGAAGCGACAGGTTTACAGCCGTTCGTTAACGACAGTTTCAGCGGTTTGCTTGCAAACTCATGCTAAGCCGAAACGATCTGGCTATTGCTGGCCACCTTGGCACTCTGCGCGAAGAGCTTTTTGCGGCAGGTCCGATAAAAACCGGAGTTCATATTAAGACCGGTAGCAGACACATGCGACTAAGCCAATCTTATGCATCACTATTCTGTAGCACAACAGTAAACGACTATTGCTCGTTCAATTTAAGGGTTGCTTTGTTAATAACGACGACTCAACCGTGGAATATATATTAGACAGGCTTCTGATAAGAATTAGGCTTAACGAGCTTTATTAGCAAGAAAAATAAACCTCTGAGCAAAGTCAAAAATTGCATGTACATTAATGAAAAAAGATATTCCATACTTTTAAGGTGCGAATTAGCACTGGAATCAGATAAAAAACCAAGCCTTCAATCAAATTCTCCGTGTCATATTCTTCCAGAAAATCAAAACATCCGATAAAACACCGTTAACCTGTACCCATTCTCCATCTTTATGTATTCATTAAATAACACATTAGGTAACCCAATACTGAAATCCCATAATGAAAACAAAAACACACCCTATTCGAATCAACTAACTAAAATAAACCAATTTTTCGTGACCGATTGCAATGTAAATGGATTCAAGATTGCTAAAGTTAACTTGTCGAAACATTACTAATATTGAATATTTTGGTCATTTCGAACATTTAAATCAGATGTTAGCTTGTGAGTAATTGAAAAACGACAAATCAGTCTTTATCTGGCGGTATCTGGATAAAAACCCTAATTTTAGCGTGTGACTCAAGGAAGTCGGTTGCGTATGTCCTTTCAGAATCTTGAAATTGAAGCGCAGGCTGCGGCTAGAAAAGTAAGTGTTCCTGTGCTTTATCCGGATATTTTGCTGCCCGCGTCTCCTTCGAAAACTCAAGAGCGAACCTCTAGCCTCAGCTCGTTGACTACATGCTTGTATTTGTTTTTCGCGGCATTCATTCTTTACAGCTTAACGGCTAGCTATGCTCTTGAAGACTACGATTCGATTAATTTTGCCATGGCGGTCGATAACTACGACCTAGTAAGCGATGCTCCTCATCCCCCAGGAGCGCCTGTTTACATCGCTTCTGTCAAACTACTGAATTCCCTGCTGGGTAATATCACTGTCGCACTAACATTGGCCTCGGCATTTGGCGGAGCTCTTTTTGTGACTGTCTGGTATCAGATATTTAAACAATTGTTGCCGGCGAAAACGGCTGCTATTGGCACCGTTATATTAGCTTTCAGCCCTAGTTTGTGGATGACAGCAAGCCGTCCAATGAGCGACACAGTCGCAGCCGCTGTCTTAGGTTTGGTCATCTTACTCGCCCTTCAGTATGCTAGCTCGCGCCGTCCCTCTTTACTAATTTGGACCGCAGTGGCACTGGCATTAGCTGTAGGTATTCGTCCTCAATTTGGTCTACTCGCACCTCTATTGCTTTTTGCTACTCTTTTTTACTTCCGTCCTCAGACGAGTGTCGTACTGAAATCGATTGCAGTCTTTCTGGTGGTCAATTTGTGCTGGCTCGTGCCAACCGTCATCTCGCAATACAATTTGGATGGTGATGGCTGGATGACTTATTACAATCAAATTCTGCGATTTAAGGCGAGCTTCAATGAGGCCAGTGGCTCTCCTTTACTGGCTAACAATGTGCAATTGACTGAGATCTTTTATAGAGCGATTACCCACATTGGAACATTGGGCTATTTCGCGTTGGGACTTAACCTTTGGTATCCAGAGAGCGTTGCGAAAATATTGGAAGGTTTTGGCACCACGCTAAATCCTTGGCTGCGAGGCAATGTGGAGTGGACGTATACAGGAACGCTCTACACAGCGGTCTACGCCTTCGGGTTTCTCGCTCTTTTGCCTCGCATTCAATATTGTTGGAAAAAAGCAAAAAAAACATCCGAATCGATCGGCTATTTGTTGCTTGTGATTATTTCATATTCAATCGTGGTGGTCATGCTGGTGCCGCCTCACACTCGCTTCTACATCCCACTTTTGCCACTGTTTATTTTGTTACCTTTGATCGGTCTTCAGAGTCGACGCTGGGGCCATAGATTTCAATATATTTTAATGGTCAGTGCTCTGCTCGCTGTATCGCCCACGATATTAGATTCAATTACTCAAGATGCACCGCCTATCGCGATGGTCAAAGACATTCAACAACGCACAAACAGCGATGGCAAAAACACTGTTTTGCTGTTGAACTCCAATGGTTCGCGCCACGCTAGATGGTACTTGAGCGCTTCAGAAATTTACGGCAGAAACGAGTTGCAAGCACCCACCTCCCCCGATGGTTTGTTTACTGAAGGCGTGCGCGTATTTTCTAACTACCCAGATGCGTTCCCCGAAAGCTTGGTGAATGTAGAGCTTCTAGGCAGCTACCATCGGCCGTATCGAGTATGGATGCGCCACACATCTACAGATTTGTATGAACTGACTCTGCGTCCGATTCCGTTAGCTGAAAGCGATGATACTGGCGTAGGACCTGAACAAGATGGGACTGTGCGAACAATTGAAGCAGTTAAATTCGAAGAAACTACGCAGATGGCTATAGATTCTGATTTGGCTATATAGCCGTCATCCCTAATAATCTATTGCCCTGGTTCACTGCTGTCCCGTTAAGGAGTGATAAAAAAGGCCTGAATCCACTGCTATTGATATAATGAGTTTGCTTAGAAAACA